>CAUYPK010099200.1:0-27964 GCA_963574355.1 Loris lydekkerianus
GTGATGAGAATACTTCAGATCTACTGTCTTTGCAAATTTCAAGTATACACATAAGATATTGGAATAATTTGCTCAGTGGTATCATCACAAAATTTGCCTTATGCATATTAAGAATAAAAACCATACTTTCAGACACTTAAATTGAAAATTTTTTTTTTGTTTCTGTGATAAATAAACCTAGTCATCATATTTGGTACATTTAGTGAAAACAGGTTTTACCTAGGGAACTCATTCATTCATCATGTTTATTGGACACTGTTCTGTGCCAGGAACTCACCCAGTGATTGTTATCTACCAGCCTTAAATACCACAGGGAAGACTCTGCATCCTGCTTCTAGTTTGGAACCCATGGGACAGCCACATCAAGTCTAGGAATCCCATGGTTACTTGATGCCTATTCCTTGGCCATCCAGAGAGACTCGGCCAACAGCATATTGGGAAGGCAGACAAATCCCTCACCACCACTTATTTCCCTTACTGAATTAGGGTCACCTGTCTGGTCTCACACTTCCCCTCTCAATTCAGTGGTACCCTCTACCTTCTGCCAAGCTTCCCTGGAGAACGAGGCCTGGGTGTTGGTCGGTAAGTTGCCTTGTATCTAAAAGCACATTATTGTGAGGATACTGGGCCACTGCAGACATTTCTAGGATTATACATGCACGTTTATTAGGATGATGATATATGTAATGTTAGTATGAGATATATGTGGATTTCAAGATTTTTCTACTCAAATATTTTCCTTTTTTCCAAATATTTCTTTAGAAGGTCTTTATTGAGTTTTTAAAGAATATAGAACAATCTTTAAAGATGTTTTTAAAGAATCATGCCTTCGTTAAGTAGACTTTATTGTAAGTTTGGAACTGAGACTATTCTGCTTTTTTTCAATACAGAGGTTAAGGAGTTAATCTGGGGATGCAGGAACTAGGATGGAATGTTTCTGAAAGATTTGGGTGCATTGCATTAAAATAGTCTTCAGTGACCCTCCCTTTCTTAGAAGTGAGTGGCAGAAGCTAAATGTGGTTGAGATATTAAGGAACTGGGATCACTGTGAAATGCAGCCTTTCTATCTCTAGAACTTAGCTGCTCAAATAATTAGAAGAATAGCCAAAAAAAAAAAAAAACAAAAAAAAAACGAACCTCTAAGCAGACTGCCTGTAAAGCTTCAAGGTCACTTTGAAGTTGTGACTTTATGTGATTGTTAGATAAATTCACTTAAGAAGTGAGAAATCAAAATTTCAGTATTGGAACAGGTGGCAAACGAAAAAAGGATTTTATCATCTTTGAATGAAAGAAATAGCAGATGTTCAGGGAGTGAACTGTTCTGTGGCTATTTCCATCCTTTTGGTGTGTTTACAGTCAATATGTTTTCAGTATTTTTTGAGAAATCGTGATCAAGAGACAGTAGTTTGAGGATTGGTCTCAGATCTCCAGATTAACCTATTGGAAAATTAGAAAATTGATTCACAGATATATCTTGAATCCAGCCACTTCTCCCTTATTCTGTTGCCACTTCTATAGTCCAAGGCTCCAACCCATTTCTCTTGGACTTTTGCCTTAGCCTGTGGACCAAGATCATTCCTCATACTACTCAAGTGTCTCCTCTTAGCTCTTTGTACCCTAGAATCTCAAAGTCCTCCCCGTGGCCTGCAGTCCTCCACAGTGGGGTCCCTGCCTGCCCTCACCTCCTGTTTTGCTCCAGGCTCCCTGTTTTGCTGTGGCTGGTATTGGACAGGCTTACTCTGTGTCAGAGGGCCCCCACTTGTCCCTTCTAGATCGCTTTCCATCGGAGATGTTCCGAGTCTGCTTCCTCACCTCATTTCAGTCTCTAATTAAATCTTAACCTCCTCTGAGAGCCTTCTCTGACTACCCATTTAAAACTAAGAGTCCTCTCCCCTTTTTTTGCTTTTTATTTTATTATGAAACTTGATATAGTACTATAGCTAGTAGCTTATCACCATCACTAGACCATAAACTTCTTGATATCAGGGATTTTTGCTTTGCCATTGCCTAACCAGTATGTGAGCTTATTGTATGTGTTGAAATACTTGGGGCTATTGGTGTTAAATAGTATGTCCTAAATTAAACTTGATGCACGTAGTTGTAACACAGATGTGAAAATGTATCTGGCTAAATGAATGTATGGGTCCAGCCCACCTTTTCCCCTCCACTTCCTTCCTACCCTAGTCCTATCACATTTTTCATAGCTACTGAGCATGTTAAAAATCTCTTGTAAGGTGGCAGTTATTTGTGTGGTGTAGTTAGTTGTATTATCCAGCAGAGGGCGATAGAAGCAGGGCTATAGTAATAGCAACGTCTTCGATTTGATGTATAGAGCGAAGTTCAGCTTAGCTATTTTCTTTACAGTAAGGCTGGAGTGGTCTGTAAATGAAAATTAGGCCCTAATTTTGGGTACAATGACGTCTAACCTTTAATTGGCATTTTAGTTTGAAATATTAAAGGGCTATGATGAGGGAGGTTCTTAAAAATGCAGTTTGTAGTTTTTAAGCAGGTGCTGTAGAATAAATGAAAAGAATTACTGTTTAAAAAGTGAGTAAATATAAAATTATTTTCCATTTAACTATATGGGACAAAATGGTAGCTTTAATACAGGTCTTTAACAGCATTTCCTAACCTCTGTGAAAACAACTAAAGCTTCTTATCTCAAACGTGTTATTTAAGAAGTGGAGTCCCATCACTCAGGCTAGCCTTGAACTCAAAGCCAGCGTGGGCTCCAGAGATCCTCTTGCTTCATCCTACTGAGTAGCTGGGACTACAGGCTTCCACCGCTGCCACGGCACCCGGCTCCCCAACATTTTATTTTTATGTGACATACACGTATGTGCACCCAGCACACTTGTCGGTACTTGCCCTGTGGGAAGTAAGAGGCCCTAACAAGGTGGTATCACAGTAGAGACGGGCAGGGAGGTGGAGGGAGCGCACCTGACAGACACCTGAGTGGGAGGCATTTCTGTGTGAATGGCTGCACTTACCCGCTTTCCACCCATCCTGTGCATTCATCTGTCATCTGTACAGTGATGGCAGTCTGTGAGTCTGATGTGTGTCATACTCCATAATTTCAGCGTATTAATTTCAGCATATCTAATCTTTAAGAATACTTAAAGCTCAAGATTACTACTAAAAAAAAAAAAAAAACTAGGCAGATGACTGGTTCTGCATATTGCAGCAGTTTGGCTGGTATTGTTCCCTCACTACTCCAAGCATACATATTGTTTCAAAGGGTAAGTAGTACTTCAGAGTAGTGCTTTTCAAACTTAAATGAGATATGAATTACCTGGGAATTGTGTTAAACTTCCAGTTTGAATTTAGAAGTTCTGGGAGGCACCTGATATCCGAGCTCTGTAATCGGCTCTCAGTGATGCAGCTGCCTATCTGCGGCCACACTTTGAGGAGGAAGGTTTACACCAAGTCTGTAAGCCATGGGCCATTTAAGCCTCCTGCAAAAACATCCTTGTGGTCTCTGCTGGAAATGAAACAGACTGAAGCCGTATGCCTAGTTACAGCCTCTGTCTTCTTGAGTCTTGAATGTGTTTTGAAGCAAGTGAGTACATAAATGTAGCAAATGTGTAAGTTGTAAAAACCAAAGCCCAAAGAAAATAGATTTATTTTCAAAACAAATTTAATGATACTCAATAATGTGCTGTGAAAAGAGTGGTTTACAAATAAACTTTTTCTGTTTGATTCTCATATTTTGATATGAGAAAGATTATTAGTTGATGTTAATTCCTACTCCAATTTGATTTTCATTTCTTGGAAATCAAATGATTTGTGCAACTTGATATACAAACATGCATATATTTATTTTTATAGTTTTGGTGAGGGAAAAACACATTCCTTCAAAATGTGCAAAATCAAAAACAGCAATTATATCACATCTTAAAGACGTATCCATTATCTCTGAAGGAAAATATTCAAGATAATTTCTTCAAAAAATTTACAATTCTAACATAATTGTGCAATATATACATCTATATTTTGACTTCATCTGCCAAAATAAATCAGGTACATATGAAAGTATATTTACATAATGGCTGCATTTTCATTGTTAAAGTTCAAAGTAGTAGTTAATATTTTCATTTATTACAAATTTTACCCCTATGTTTATCTTTCACCTCTAGATGTTCTTTCAAATTGATTAAAATGAGTATGCCTAAATATACACCAAAGGCATAATTCTAGAAAGTTGTATATGTAATTGTTTTATGTGAAAGTAGAAATATTAGAGATGGATCTGGGATCTCAGTTTAAGGCATCCTGCCCTTCTGTTTAATGACGTCTTAATTTATGAAATTTTCATGCATTGGGCTAATGCTAATGCTATCAGGATAGATAACTATATTTCATACTCTCTTATGAATTTTAGTATTCATGAAATTATATTGCTTTAGTTTTCCTTATTCTTCACAGTTAATAGATAACTTTCACTATTTACAGAACTAACAGCACTAGCTAGAAAAAATTTCTGTCCAGTTAGGAGTTACTATTTTGCTGTTGAACTGAGTGATGTACAATTTTAAATCTCAATGCAGTTTCTTCATTAAACTACTTTACTATGTTACTATTTTATAATGCTTGTGTGGCAGCTGTGCCTGAAGCAATTCAGAGTCTTTATCTCACTCTATAGACTTTGTCTGTACACCATTTATAAAATGGAAATTTTAACATGACATCTTTTACACCCTATGTTCTACTTACTTCTAAAGCAAAAATATGAATAGAACACATAATTTTTTCTTAAAAAGAGTGTTTTCCCCCCCTTAATCTCTTGGATGAATACTCACCTTTGCTTAAAAGTGCTTGAGAGATAATCCTCTCAAATGTCTGGAGATATCTTTTGATTGTCACCACTGCAGGGAGTGGATGCTCCTTGGCTTCGGAGAGGTTGAGGCCAGGGGTGCTGCTAAACATCTTGGAAGGCACAGGACAGCCCTCCACAAGGAAGGGTCACCTGGCCCAAAATGAAGTAGTGTCCAAATTGAGAAACCCTTTCCTGGTGTGGTCAGTGGTTGGAGATGAGTGGCTAATATTCTGCTTTAGGGTAATGCAGCCACTTCCTGGAGACAGTGTAATTGAGGCTGATTACTTAAGGCAGGCGAGGCTTAGCCAGAGTTCTCAAGCTTATTGTGTGTACGTGACTTAGTTTCGTTCTTCTCCAAGCAAGGTGGAGCAGAGTAAAATAAAAGGACCAATGTGCTGTAATTCCTTGTATAGCACATCGGAAAACCTGTATGTGTGTATATATAGTAGTTACACAGTTTGTTAAATATTTTTTTGTCAACCTAATCACTGTTTCCCTGCTCTTTTTAAATATTTTGATTGGAATGAAAACGTGAATTCGCACAGCTGTTAAAAGAGCTAACGCTGGCACACCTAACTAGGGCATACCATGCTGTTTCTGCTATAAGCCCCTGGCATTTTACAGCTGATTGTTTTGTTGCTGTTTTCTTGTTGGCTGCCAACAGAGGCCAGGCCAGGAGGGCAGTTAAGGCCAACCACATGCACCTGGCAGAAATATGTCTTCTTCTGACATCTTTTCCAAATCAAATTCTTGGAGGATTTCTATTTGTAGGAAATTTGGATCATAGACTTTTAAAACTGTAAGTGTCACTGCTGAGCTCCAACTCAGTCGTCCCATTTTATAACAAGGACGCCGAAGTTTATAGAGGTTGAATCGTTGCCACTGCCCTTTCTCGTACCCTTTCCCTCCAAGTCTCTCCTAGGGAATGTGTGGGCTCAAGAACAGAGAAAAGAAGGTGCAAAAAGTAGAAATGGGTGTTGGTTCCTCAGCGTGGTCCCTGCACATCATAGTGACTGGGGTGCTTGTTAAAATGAAGATTACTGGGCCTCATCCCTCTCTGGCCAAATACCTGCAGCATCTGCCTTTCAAACTGGCTTGCCCAAGTCGACACTCAAGCACAGAGACTGTGCCTGCTAAATTGGTGGTTTCCAACACCTTGTATGTAACTTCTGTGAAATCTTGAGATGTTTTACTTTACCTTGTTTACACTTCCTGAAATTCCAACGTTTAGAAATTCACTCAGGCTTATATTTCTTACGTGTTTAACAATAAATAAAAATAGCTCCCTGAAGTTAGAGTTTATACAGTAATTCCCACAAGCTTGTGAATTAAACAGATGAACTTTTCCCTCCTAATACCTGGCGTAGGGGAGCTGTGCTGAGGAAGTGGAAGCTTGGATGAAGGGTAAAGGGAGGTGGATAACTCTGGGCCACTGGAGAGGAAGGCAGGCTCATGAGGGCTTCCACAGTGTGGGGGTGCCAGGAGGAGAGAGCGTGGTTCAGTAAAGGAAGAGGGACATTGCCAAAGCAATTATACTCGTTTTTCAAAAATTCCCTAAGTCCCTGCCTGCCACATAATCAAGTTCTAAAAGGGAACTGTTGTATATCCTCAAAGGAAAAGGAACCTCCTTTTCCTTCTACTAGCACCGTCTAGGCCTCCAGCAGGCGGGATTTTTATCATAAATGTTGTTCTATATTATGTGTTTCAAGTCAAGTTTTGTGCCTTGGCCTCTAAACTGCCCCCTCCAACTTAAATGGAGATTTCCTCAGCAGGGAGCTGGACTACTTGGCTCCTGTCAGTTACGCGGGTTAATCAGGCACGTTTCAAGCAGGATGGGAGGAAGGGGCAGCTGTGGACTGGAAGGAACCGAGCAAACTTGGCCTCGTTTATAAATAAAAATATCACTTAGAAGTATTCTCTGTGGCAACTTCAGATGAGTAGCATCAATTTAAAAAACAACCTGTGATTTCCCCCCCCCTCTGGTTAACATCAGTATTCGTGATAATTATATATGTAAGTGGGAAGTACTTATATAAGATACAAGTTTATTTAGTTATTATACCAGGTACTTCCACTTCTGTTGTTGCTGTTTACAGACAAGCATTTTTAAGACAGTGTTTTTTTCCCCAAAAAATAAGTTGAGAAAGTTATTTTTTTTCTTTAAAATTCGTCATGCTTGGAAGCATTCCACGTTTCTGACACAATGTACATTCGAATGTAAACTCTGGACCAGCCAGTTTAAAGATTACGGTTTTTCCCTCATATAAAATAAGCCTTTGCCCTTTATACCCCTTCTCCCCACCCACAATTTTTTCATTCCGAACTGACCTGCAGTTTCTCTTAAAAATGCCAGGCTCGTTTACCTGTTACATCATAAAAACTGGGATTTAAAAAGAAATCCATTCACAACACACAGCACACCCGGGCTGGCATGCTGCTGAGTCCCACTCCAAGGGTGTGGGGTGGTTCAGCTGTTGAGCTCTGTGGTCTCGTCAATCTCATCCGGATTTTTGGTCATTTTTTCATATTTTCTTTTGAAGAAGCCAAGCTGTGAAGGTGAGGATGTAAGACTTATTTGGTATGTTGCCTTTGACCCCTTTGCTGCCCACTTCCTCTGGGGACCTCCTGAGAATCCCTGAAGCCCTGGAGAATGTGGTAGACAGACTACAACTTGCTATCTGTCCTCACTTTAGTGAGGAATTCATATCCAGAGAATTCTGCTGAATTACATACAGTTAAATTTCTCTGAGTCTACTTCTCTGAAGCTGAACAAAATATTCAGGGCTCTGGGTGAAAAGAAGGTTAAAAGAAGATATAAAACCCTTACTGGTTGTTTTACAAGAGTGAGAAACTGTAAACAAATTTACATTTCTTTTTTCTCATAATAGAGGAGGTTCCATATGAAACCTAAGGTTACTGTTTTGGGAGCAAATTTAAGACAAGGGCCTTCAGAAGTCCTGCATTTGAAAGTATGAAACTTTTCTTACCTTCCATAAAACGGCAACCAAAGCTAACAGCAAAAGGATCCCGGCAATTACACTTCCTACTATAACTCCTGTGGGGACTTTTGCTTTTGCATCGGGTTTCATTATTGTAAGAGGAATCTGTAAAGGTATGTTTACAACTGAGTTACTAATTTTAGCACCACACAAGGTAGACGGTCTCATCTAGTTCTCTGAGTTTATGAATGAAGGTCCATGGTTCTAGAACAGTGTCATGACTGGCTCAGGATGGCACTCCTCAAACCTTGCACATTCCTCCAATATTGAACAATTTTTAGAGAAAATGCTCCTGTGAAGTCCAGGTTAAAAAACAAACAATTTTTCTAGTTTCCCCTTTTAACTATGTTAGTATTTTGTAGCTACAGTTGTGGCCCATCATTCTTTAATTATTTATGAGATAGGAACTTCAGTTTCTGGCAAGCATCCCCAGCAAGTGGAAGGATCCTGGAGTGAAAGCAAACAGCCTTAGGAAAGAACAAACTAATTAACTCAAATGTATCAAGATTAAACAACTTTGTGTGGCATTTCCAAAGTACAGATTTCACTTTAATGTTATTCAAGATAGACGTCAATACCTAGAGGCAGATCTTAGGGCCATTGCCTCTTTCACTAAGCCTGTAGGATGCAGCACATTCTATCTTAGGGTTGACCTTTTCAGGGGTGAAGTTGTCCGTGAGGCTGTTAAGGATCTTTTTGTCTACTTCCTGACACTCTGTGATGCTGTAATGGCCCCAAAAGAAGGGCTGACCTGAGTTTTAGCAGTAAAAATGTAAGATCTTTTCTTTAACTGGGGAAAGAGTTTCACCTATTTATTTTCTTCACAAAGCATTCTTTTTCCCCCCATAAAATATTCTTAAAGAGCTATATTTTGAAGCAAAAGAAGAGAACAATACCAATTTATTTACTTGGTTTAACATTAAATTGCAGTGGCAGATGAACTGCTTTTTGTCACATTTATGGGCTGGGCTGACCTTAAAGCTGACCTTGTGACTGTATTTATTCTCATTTGTATCTTCAAGAGCTAACGGTGGTGCCTGTGGCTCAGGGAGTAGGGCGCTGGTCCCATATACCAAAGGTGGCAGGTTCAAACCCAACCTTGGTCAAAAAACTTCAATCAATCAATATAATTAAAAAAAAAAAAAAGAGCTAAAGTAAGGCTTTTTAAATTGATGAATAAAGTGACAATGAAGTCATGCCTACTTTTCTCTGTTCCACAGTTTTCTTGTCTGGGCCCCAGGGACCGCATGAGTGTAACATTTCATGGATCAGATTTTTAAGTGGTCCATGGATTTAAATAAATGTAGCAATCACTTATCTACCTATAAGAGTGTGTCATGTTATTATTTATATTCAAAACCTTATTCAAAAATATATCCAAAAGTTGGATACAAAAAATTTCCATAGACACAAGTACTAATTGGCTTCTGTTATTTATTAGTATTGGTCAGAGAAAACCAAGAAACAAAAGTCTAATGGGTTCCTTAAAATTGTTCATTTGAACTTCCAATTAATGTACTTAATACTGCTTTCTAAAAAACCAAAACTTCAGTAGCATTTCACATATTGTCTGAAAGCTACATTTTTCTAATGTGAGCTTTAATAAAAAAAGAAATCTGTAATACTTTTCCCCTCGGCTACATTCATAGCACTTTGAATTTGAAGTACCCCTTTCCTTTGGCTCCAATGCTGATTTTCCAGGCCCCATCCTCTGAGGAGAGGGCATGGGCTTTCTCCGAGGCCCCAACCCCAGAGGCAGAGAATTGTCCTCCATTGTGTGGAATCATTTACCCCGGACAGGAACAGGGCAGCAGTGCCATGAGCTCTACTCTCAGACCCGGAGTGAGGGGAGCCCAGAGTTCACAGGGCCATTGCCTCTTTCACTAAGGCTGTAGGATGCAGCAATGGACTGAGGCCAACTGCCAAGCTGGCCCTGGGGGCAGAGTCCTGAACTGCCTTCCAACTTCTAATACAAGCACTGGGAGGAAAATGCTCAGGACTCTGCCAGCAGATTAGCTAGGCATGGAAATCCCGCTGTATCTAAATATGGCGTATTCTAACCAGAGTGTCAGTGCAAAGGAAAATCGTTTTGTGCCAGCTCTTGGAACAGAGAGTCTTTGTTTTCTGTGAAAGTACATTTCTCTGCAAAAGCTTTTTTATCAAGGAGGAACTTTTATAGTTTTCTGGAATGTAAGACCTAATGAATGAGCATGCCATACAGTGTCAGTGTCTAATTATAAGGGATACTATTTTAAAAACCCTTATTTATTAAGCATGCTTTAGCACTTTAAAAATATTCTAAAATACAATTTGTGATTTAAGTAAGCATGATGTAGGAGCTGTAGTCCAAGATCTAGACAGTTTTGCTTGCACACGAAGAGAGAGGAAGAACTGGTGGTGTGAGCTTAGGCCTGGAGAAGAGACCCCACGGAGCCTGGACACCAGACAGAGTCCCTTTTGTTGTCCTTTTCATTGGACCCATTTCTAGGAAAGCCAGCTTGCCTGTGGGAGGGTGTGGGGGGTGAGGGGAGGAGGGTGGAGGTAGGGGCAGGGGCATGCATCACTGAACTTTTCCAGTAAGAAGCACCCTTGCCAAAAGTTTAACAGAATAACCAGCAGAGTCTTAAAGTTTCAGTAGTGAAGTCAAGTATGATGCTTCTATACACATGTGGCTGAGAAGAAGGACTAGTCTAAGTTTTCCGGAATGGAATGTTTACCCTGAACTCTAACCAGTGCTCCCGGGGTAGGGAGTGATGCACTCACCGAGACAATGTTGTCTTCGATTACATATATCTGAGGGTTATAGGTGTTGATTTCTGCAGCAGCCATCAGCTGTAGTGTCTGGAAAGTTGACTGGAACATAAGAATAAATCATATACTTTATTCTAGCAGCAGTGAATGTGGAAAACCTGGCACGTTTATGATTGTTCTTTCCTGGTGGAAAGTAACAAGAGCAAATGCCAATTCTGAAGAATCAAGAAGTTTTGTGTGTTTAAATCAGTGTCATGTAACATCAGAAGGACCAGGGGGACTTTTAAAACGTGCAGATGACCAGGCCCCTGCCACCCCAAGTCAAACCAAATCTCTGGGATGGGATGCAGACATCAGCAGTTTAAAATATCTCCCAGTGGGAACTGAACTTGAAAATTGGGTTGAAACGCAAGGGTTTAAAAGTGAACGTTTTTAATTGGGAAAGATCATAGCTCAGATGTTTAAAAACTTAATGCAATCTGTGACATGAGAGAAAATTACAAACTTTGTATTTTTATATACTTGCCTGAATCAGTCACAAAGGAATGAAAGACCAGTGGAATTTTCCTTCAGGGTACATGTGTTTAAAATAATACTGCTTAAAGTACACTCGTACTCGACTATGCACATCAGCACAGACACACTGGACTTTTTTGCCATGTTGTATCACATCAGTAATAACTTCAGATTTCCTAATTTTATGTGTCTCAGTTGTATAACACTGAATTGGGACAGGCAGAAAGGAAGCACATATATTTTATGCTGATACTATCCGTAACCTAATACAAAATAAATTTATAGCCATTCCTCAATCTAGATCTAGTTTAGAAAAAGAGTCTTTTTCAGTGGAAACATTACTAATGTGTACATTACATTGTTTTCATTTTTTTTATAATGCAAATATTGGGCCTGAAGCGTACTGTGAAATAGAACGCAACAAATTTTAGAGCTGTTTTTACAGGCTCCGGCTACGAGGACTCAGTTTTTCTGGTTACCAGGGCACACGATTCAACATACTCTATGAGGTAATTTGCTAAACTATATCTAAGAGCCAGAAAAAGAGAATGTATTTCCAAAAAGGGAACAATTTTTTTCCTTTCCACTGGCTCAGTCTCTGGCTACTCTAAATTTTCTCAAGATGGAAGACTGCATCAGAGGGTTAACCTTGATTACCAGTCTCTTAAACAAATATTATTGGGGCAACATGAAGAGTATTGATAATGGTTTAAGTTTTTTTAAAAAAAGTAGCAGTTAAGTGAGTGTCAGTGTCATAGCCCTGCAGATTAAAGATGAAAGAATTTCTTCCTGAGCATTCCCAGGTTAGATCCTTCTCACAGGTACCCAGGGTCCTGCAGGGTTAACAAGCGGAGTGATGTACACTTCACACCTGCTAGCATTCATCAAGGCTTTTCCTTACATAAGGCAGTCAACACTGATGTCTGTTTGGAGGCCTGAGCAATTAACTGGTGATGAAATTACTTGAGGTGTTAAACTGACTTTCACTACTTCAGAAAAAGGCTGACAACAAAGACAGCGCATTGATGAGTCATAACACAGGAAATGAGGCCCACATTTCAGACCAGATCTCCTAGGTGGTCTGAGACACATCTCTCTGCTGTTGAAGTAACTGAAAACAAGGTGGGAATGAACATCTGACCCTTCATAAAAGGTTCAGGTTCATTTCATGAAATGGTTTTGTTTAACCATTATAACCATGTGGAAAGTTATAAATATTAATAATACACTTTCTGGCTCAGTGCCCATAGCACAGTGGTTATGGTGCTGGCCACATACACTAAGGGCCCAGGCCAGCCCAGCTAAAACAGCAATGACAACTGCAACAACAACAGCAACAAAGATATCCGGGTGTTGTGGCAGGCGCCTGTAGTCCCAGCTACTTGGGAGGCTAAGGCAAGAGAATCACTTAAGCCCAAGAGTCGGAGGTTGCTGTGAGCTATGATGCCACATCACTCTACCGAGGGCAACATAGTGAAACTCTGTCTAAAAAAAAAAAAAAAAAAAAAAAAAAAATACACTTTCTAACAAAGTTTGTTCCCAGTAATGAAACTGCTGCTTCTGAAGACCACTTGGAAGGCGCTTAAAAAAAAAAAAAATCTCACAGTTAAAATGATGTAGCATTAGACAAACTCCACAAAGCCCAAATGCATTTTACAGAGCTGGGGTGATTGCATTTTGATGTGTAGCAGTCCAGGGTCCTTCCCGGTTGGCAAAGCTTGCTATGAAAACATTTGTTCCTCAAATCCAAGGAGCCAAGAACCAATCGGTCAACCTGAGCACCAGGCTGCAGCAGCTGGGAAGGTGGTGTAGCTAACAGAACTCTTCACATGTTTAGGGTTAACCATCATCCTGAAAGCTTGGAAGCAATGCAACTAACAAGAAAACGAAATAAAAGGAAGCAAGCAAAAAGGTAACTCAACTCCTCCCTCCCACAGTTTCCCCATTCTGCATTTTTTTCTAACCTTTCACTATTTTTTTTTTAAACTATGTCTTTCTCCAAGAATATTGCTTATATTTTCACTCCAGAGACAAGTTTGGAGGGAACTCAGTTCTCTAATCTCATACAAAACTCTGAGGTAGGGAGGGGGACTTATTTGGAAGGGTCATGAAATGGTAAAAAAGTAAAAATAGAAAGTAGAGTCTGATTGTAAGTACCTTGGGAACTAATGATTTATGTATTGATTTTTTAAAATCCAGTGAGAGCTACAAAGCCCCCCCAGAGGTTTTAAAATTTCTATTTTGCCACCTCAGTTGGAGCCGCCCAAACCGTCAGATTTAAAGACTCCAGTCTTTCCTTATAGTTTTCATGCCAGACTGAAATTCTGGCCACCAAAATTCCTGCTGAAATAAAATATCCCTATGGCAGACTCACAATTGCCACATGGTAAAACAACACTGACATTGTTTTGGCATTTCAAATGTTTCACGGGAATTGACATGATTTCCAAAGTAGTGTGCTCACTGGGCTCTTTTCATCTGAGGGTAAACCAGCAGAGCAGAGTGGCTCCCTGGCTCTAATATTGGGAGGTAGGGGCCTATGCTCAATTTGCCCACGGCATAGTTTGAGATCAATTAGCTGAGAGTGCAAAGAAGGAGACAGAGACAGACTTTTGGCTGTGGGTGTGTGGAGGAGACGGGAAGATGTGCAGAGAGAGAAGGCAGGCTGTGGAGGTGGCATTGATGACAGTCCTACAGATGGAGCAGGTCAACATGGAGTCTCAGAACCAGACCCTTTCCAAGGCACAGCCAGGTTGGTGAGCCCTGGAAAGGGAAGGAAATGTATTGCCCTCCAGGGTAAAATTGCTTTGGGTTACTGGGGCATCAATGACATTAGCCAGAACACTAACTTTGTCCAAGGGGAAGAACTTTTTGTTTTTTGAGACAGAGTCTCACTTTGTCACCCTCGGTAGAGTGCCATGGCATCATAGTTCCCAACAATCTCAAACTCTTGGGCTCAAGTGATTCTCTTGCCTCAGCCTTCCAAGTAGCTGGGACTACAGGCACCCGCCACAATGCCTGACTATTTTTAGAGATGTGGCTCAGGCTGGTCTCAAACCTGTGAGCTCAGGCAATCTATCCATCTCAGCCTCCCAGGGTGCTGGGATTACAGGTGAGAGCCACCACACCTGGCCCGGGGAAGAACTTCTTAACAGTGAAGTCCTTTGTTTCCTTGTTATTGATAAATCCAATAAATAAAACTTACCAATGCAAAAGTCCTGTTCCAAATTCTGGTAGATACATTAACAAAGTATTCTCCTTTCATACGAAGGTCTTTCAGCCAGCAGGTAATGTTGCTACAAGAAGCAGTTCTACAATTCTTATAAGGGAGACAATGTAGAGAGTGGATTAGTGTGGGTATTAAAAATAAATGCTAACATTTTACCAAGACAGATAAAACCCAGTGCTGGGAAGGGCGTAGGGAAATAGGCAATCTCATGAGCTATTAGTAATTAAAATCCTTCTGCGATGGATTTTGGGACTATTTCTCAAAATGTAAAAAGTGCACACCCTTTGCCACAGACATTCCCTGTCTGTAGAAAGAAGCTCAGGAGATAATCAGAAAAGTGTGGACAAAATACACCCAAGCCTGTTTATTGCATGACAATTTCTAGAAGTAAAAACCCTAAAAAACCCCCAAACAGTAAATAACTCATGCTTATCAACAATGTACTAGTTAAGTAAATTATTGAAATACATGAAATGTACTACAATTTAGTTATTAAACCTAACGATAAAGATGGGTTTGTTAGATGGATAATAAGTTGACATTAAAGTATCAGTGGTTTCAGGGGTTGGGGACAGGGAGGATGAATAGGTAGAGCACAGAGGATTTTCAGGGCAGTGAGAATACTCTGCGATACTCTAACAGTGGATTTTAAAAACACCAGGAGTGAGCTCTAATGTAAACTATAGACTTTGGTGATAACGATGTGTCAATGCAGTTTCAGGTGTAACAAATGCACCATTCTGGGGCAGGATGCTGACAGTAAGGAAGGTGGGGTGTATGTGTGGCCAGGCTGTCTATGGGAAACTTCTGTACCTTCCACTCAATCCTACTGTGAACTTAAAACTCTCCTAAAAAATAATGTATTTTTAAAAGGCTGTGACATATCAGCCTATGTCAAGGGCCCCAAAGTAGCATGGTTTATGTTTATTTATGTTAGAACCTGTATGTATCTATTTGTGAATTAATGCACATTCAAAGAAACATAATTTTATTTTGTTTTCCTGTTTTCCCTGTCCTTTACAAGATAACACAACTGCAATCAAAGAAAACCAAGAGAATTTCAGTATTGTTCATAGGGCAGAGCTGTGGTTTGTTTAGAGCAGGGGTCCTTAAACTATGGCCCACGGGCCACACGCGGCAGTGTGACTGTATTTGTTCCCGTTTTGTTTTTTTACTTCAAAATAAGATATGTGCAGTGTGCATAGGAATTTGTTCATAGTTTTTTTTTTTTTTTTAAACTATAGTTCCAACCGTCTGAACTGGCCCCCTGATTAAAAAGTCTGGGGACTCCTGGTTTAGAGCTTATTTACTAAATGTTTACTTATTTGACCGCTTAACAGGTGCCCAGCACTGTGCTGGGTGCTAAACTAGTCTCTTTCCCGAAGAAGAAGGCAGAGCTCAGGAGCAAGAGATAATAAAGTATTTTAAAACAGAGTAGGGTGACACATGTAGCAGCTAACTAAAACACATCAGTGATTATGTGGAAGGGGGATTTATTTAAGGGGCTTTGCGTTTGAAGCTCTTGCCCGGTTCCTTCACAGCAATTCTCAGTGCTTCCAGAGTGCACAGCGCTTATGCGCAGTGGTTTCACACAAATCTTTTTGATGTCATGAAGTCTGGAACTTGAATTTTATAACTGATAATTCTAATAGTTTATAATTGAGCATGTATTTTCTAAATCTCAATTCATGTAAGCCATCAAAGGCAAAATAAGAACTCTCTCTGATATCGGCTGGTTGAAGAAAAGAAGTGCTGTAATTCCAGGTCCAACAGTGATTCGCTGAAGAGAACGGTCACACCTTGCTCTGTCCTTACCAATTCTTTTATGTGCCGGAAATTTTCACTCTTGAAGGAGACAGAAGAGGATGTTTGTCCTATTTTCAGTGGATTGATATCTGCATTACAGCTGATGTCACCGGCCTTATAAATAGAAACACCCAATCAGATTCAAGAAGGAAAACTCTTTACCATGTTCCTTTTAACATGTTAAGAAATGCTGCTGTCACATGTTGAAGCAAGGGAGGGGTTGTTAGATTTCTTTAAATTGCACAGACCTGGCCACCCTCCGTATAGTCACTCAGGTAGACTGTAAAGTAGTCAAATCCTCCCAATGTGACTTGATCTAAGAATAGCCGCTATGTGGCCAGGCACAGTGGCTCACACCTGTAATCCTAGCACTCTGGGAGGCCAAGGCAGGAGGATCCCTTGAGCTCAGGTGTTTGAGACCAGCCTGAACAATAGTGAGAGCCCTGAGAGCCCATTTCTACTAAAAATAGAAAAAAAATTAGCTAGGTGGGATAGTGTATGCCTGTCTTCCCAGCAACTTGGGAGGCCAAGACAGGAGGGTCACTTGAGTTCAGGAATTGGAAGTTGCAGCGAGCTATGAGTACAGCCATTGTACTCTAGCCTCAGTGATAGAGTGAGACCGTCTCAAAAAAAAAAAAAAAAAAAAAAAAAATTAGTCCATATGATATAAGGCAAATTTGCAATAGCAATAGCCTGAGTGATTTAATTTGGGGTTCTTTTCTGTGAAACATTTTAAGAGTTTGATTTTCCATAGTGTCCTATGCTCACAAGAGGAATTACATGACCGTAGAGCCAGCTAAGTGCTGGACTAAGGGTCAGCCAATGTCAAACGGCTTGACTAGAGTGGTGCTTCTCCACCCAGGCTGCAAGGCAGAGCCACCTTGGGAGCTTTTAAAGAAAAACATCTGTGTCAGAGTCTTAGCTGTAGAGCAGCGGTTCTCAACCTGTGGGTCACAACCCACAGGAACTGTATTAAAGGGCTGCGGCATTAGGAAGGTTGAGAACCATTGCTCTACAGATTCTGAGTTAATTGCCTAGCTTGAATCTGGGCATTTCTCACTCTTATTGAAAAAGTGACCTGAGTCATTGAAATGAACACCCAAGGTTGAATATTACCAGAGAATTACCAGAAGAAAGTCCAGCTGGCTGCTTAAAGACCAGCTACCAATTGCACCATAGACCTAATATGCTCCCAACATAAGTTCAACCTTTCACTTCCTAGACTTTTCTTAGTAGAGCCTGACAAAGTCAGATCTTCACCTGGCTGAAATGGGGTTTATGGAATAATTGCTGCCACCTGTAAATCCTTAGACTCAAATATTTATTTTATTGTAACAATCTTCTAATATAACAGTGACTGCTGGTTAATTGTCACCCAGGATGCACGGGGATTATTTTCTGTTTCCATCTATAAGATGTCAGACACAATCATCCCAACTTCATGGGGTAAACACTGTAAAAGTACATGTGTTTATGGATAATTTGGGCACCCTTACCTGGTCTGTGTGCACCTCAGTCAGGTACATCAGTGGATTCTTTCCTTTGGTGTACTGAGGGATGTGGATGATTATAGACGCCATGCTAACTGGAACACTTCCTGTGGTCACCTACATAGGGAATGAAACACGTGGTATTGCTGTAGGATGTATAAGACGCAAGGAAAAGTGATCGATAAGCCCTGTATTGATTAAGGGCAACTAGAAAGTGGTAAGATTGAGTCTATATGAAAGTGAGTCATCACATTGTAGGCATTATTTGGGTTTCTCTATCTTATCTCTTAATGGAAAAAACTCAACATCTCCAACTTTGATGGGTAAATAATTTGGACTTGAGAGATGTGGCACACATGGTTAAAAACACCATCTATGGAGTTGGGCTGCCAGAGAGTGGGGTCCCATTCTGCCACTGACTAGCAGTATGGCTTGGGCAGGGAATTTGACCGCTCGATGCTTCCGTGTTTTTATTTGTAAAATAAAGATAATGAGCAATCCAGCGGATATGTGCTAATACAGGGCATCGGTATAGCATCTCTTCTCACGAGTGGGGTTTCTGTTCATTGGCTAAGGCATAATAATAGAACAAACCTCTTAATTGATTTGGAAATTAAATGGGGGTGATATACGTAAAGTGCTTGATACAATGGCTGATACTTACTACACTCTATATGAATGTCATTTTATTACTACTACAAATTGATTGAAAGAACATAGTTGCCAAATACTATTCAAATTTTATAAGTTCCAATATCTGGATCACAAATCAGCATACCGTAAAGATTTCTTTTTTTTAATCACAAAATTGTAGGTTTGCAACCTTGTAATGAACTAGTAAGGAATGTACAAAAGTAAAATGGTATTGACTTAGGGTGGTGGATGAATTTTTTCCCTTTTCAAAGTTCTGTAACTTTATTGTATTATAAAATGTTCATTTTTTCACAAATTAATTTCTCTTTATATAACTGATAATATTTAGATTAATAATTGCTTAGAATTTGATTCAAAAATATTTTTGGATATTATCTATTATGACTGGTACGAAACCCACATTTGTATACAAACAGTAAACTTCTCAAACAGAAGTGGTATCCAAGGATAAATTGGCATAATCATCATATTCCAAAGACTTTTGCCACAGCCATATCACATTATAGTAAGGTTCTGGGTTGTTTTTTTTTTTTTTTCTTTTCTTTTTAATTTCTAAAAAATTTTTTGGGTTCAAGTTCAATATACAAATATCCATTGTATACCATTAACAATTAGAGAATTAAAGTTAACATGACAACACAAAACATGAAATACACAGAAATAATTCTTCAGAAATATATAGTATTTCTATATGGAAAACTTCTAAAACTTCTAATTATTAAAAATATAAAAAGACACATGTCTGTATATATTGCAAAATTGTTATTAATGATTTTTTTCTGTTGATTAATGTTGAACATTTGCTTTAAAATATATCATCCCTTATCCAAGACACATAACTATACACAAATCCAGCTGTCTACGTATTTGTGATCTATCCTAGAGGTTCTCAAAGTACGGCACCTGGATCTACAGCAGAAGCATCACCTGGAAACTTGACGGAAATGCAAATGTTCAGACCCACCTCGGATCGATTAAATCAGGAGCTCCGAGAAGGAAGCCCAGCAACCCAGGTTTTCACAATTCCTCCAGGTGGTGAGCCTTGGAGAATCTCTGCTGTATTTCAATTTCCTTTTTCTTTGTTCTTATCTCCCCAGACTCATTTTTTATCCCCCCCTTCTCCTGCATTTGCCATTCTTATGGCAGGCTTACCAACCTTAAGGGAGAAGATGAATTTTGGGCCGATATCTTCAAAATTGTGCACAGTGGAAGGAACCTTCCCATCCGAGGAGACTTCATAAAAATTTATGTTGGTGGATCTGTAGAATGATGTCAGTGGAGCCAGATATTTTAGTATTTTTGTTGTTCTCAAAGCTTAATATCTCTTTTATTTAAGTAACTTATAGCTTAGATAATAAGTAAATGTTTAATTTTAGTTGCAAAAGCACTAAATGAAGACAAATGCCTGTTATGGGTTCATGGTCTAATGTATTGTTTCAAAGATTAACCTAAATTCTTTCTAAAACAGTTCTTTCACGGACTTTTTGCTGCAAGTCTGTATATTTTAGGTTTATCTCCTGTCCAGTTTCTAAAATAAGTACAAAAATATTACTTGAGAGCTGATAGTAACTGGGCACAATGTTGGGGTGTATGGCACACTTCTTGAGGGCAGGACATAATTATAAGAGGGATTTTACCTATTAAATGCAAACACTTTAACCTAATTCTTTATGCCCTCAAATTAACCTGAAATAATAAAGAATAGAAAAGAATAAAAAAAAAAGTTTAAAAAAGGAACTGATAGAACTTTTCTCAAGATTGCTGTTACCATATATACTCGAGTATAAGCCGAGTTTTTTCGGCACAAAATTTGTGCTGAAAAACCCAAACTCGGCACAAATTTTGTGCCAAAAAAACTCGGCTTATACTCGAGTATATATGGTATGTTGACTGCCATGGTCTGTATTGGTCAGACAAATGGATTTATGAGCCGGGGTTTTCCACTTGGAATGGGAGAAGAGTTCTGGGTATTAGCTCCTGCGGTATTCATTACTGGATGTCTGTGAAACATGGCTCACATGTGCCATATTATTATTATTTTTTCATCTTTTTTTATTAAGTCAAATACACATAGAACATAAATTATTTATGCATATATGGAGTACAATGTGTTGATTTTTTTTTTAAATATAATCTGATGTGGTTACAACAAACCAATCGACATAGCTTATTATTCTTTCTTCTATCTTTCTCTAGTTTCAAACAAACTCAAATGGGTTAGGTCTGAATTGGAGTGGTCAAATCTGTTTCCACCACTAGAAAGGCCCAGAAGTTTCATTAGACTAGATCTAAAGGCCTTGGACTAACCTTGATCCTTCTGCTTGGGATTGCCGACTAAGGCCTGTAAGCCAGGCGCTGACTCCTGGGTCAGAGGAGACCCTGCAGAATCACTCAGGCTGCAATGCCACTGCAGGCCTCCCTCTCCTCACTCTGAGGAGAGTCTATGTCTCCTACAATCTCTCTCATTTCTGGGGCTCCAAGGCAGAATTCTTTAGGTGAGGATGGAGGGGCAATTGGTGAGAATAGTCTGAGAAACTCTGGGTGCATTTTCTTCATTTCTTCCCACCTGACAATTTATATTAATTATAGGATGTTGATTTTCTTTTTTTTTGAGACAGAGTCTCGCTATGTCGCCCTCAGTAGAGTGCTGTGGCATCACAGCTCACAGCAACCTCCAGCTCTTGATCTTAGGCGATTCTCTTGCCACAGTCTCCGAGTAGCTGGGACTACAGGCACCCACCACAATGCCCGGCTATTTTTTTGTTGGAGTTGTCATTGTTTAGCTGGCCTGGGCCGGGTTCAAACCCGCCACCCTCAGTGTATGTGGCTGGAGCCATAACCCTGTGCTAAGGGCACTGAACCTTGATTTTATTTCTTAAAAAAAACTGGGCTCCACATTTTTTGGGATAGAATTTGTTTATTTCTTTACTAAAACCTATCTTTCTCTTTTATGTCTTAAATATTTTTTTCCCAAATTCTCAAAAGGAAAATAAGTCACAGGGAGATCTGAGTAGACGTGGTATTTGTCAAGGTTACATATGAAGGGAAACAATGATTTGTCAGCCTTACGTGGAAAATGGGAAAACTGACTAGTTTTGAAACATAAGTCTTGGCTATCTGTCTGTTCATGAATTATTTCCTTTGCTTTCCAGATGATCTTTGTGTGAGCTCCTAAGAAGGGCCAATTTCTAAATTTGTATGTTCTGCTTTTGAACTCTAAAGAGACCTATTTGCTATTTGTTACTGAAGTGTTCTTCTAGTTACTTAAGTGGTCAGCAAGATATTTGTGATAGCAGTTAGCTATGCTGGGTGGGGTAGAGATCCTGAAGAAATAATCCTGTCTGTTCCCACCCATCCTATTTGTACATTGTAACTCCACAGTTGTATAGTATCAAAGTAGTTGCTGAGGGATGCACTCAATAAATGCAGAAGACGTTTTTTCAAAAGTTTGCAAAGATGTTTGTTACAAAAATATCTTTCCAGCATTGCTTATACTATGACACACAACATAAAAATGCACAGCAGCCAAAGAGCTCATTAACACTGCATTGGCTGCATAGATTACGATCCATCCAGGACTAGTGTAAGTTAGATCTGCCTGTCTTGTTATGAAAACTTCTCTAAGATGATGTAAGAAGCAAGATACAGAAGAGTGGTGTATGTTCCTTTGGGGCAAATAAAATGTGTTTGTGCACATGTGTGTATGTGGAGTGTTACATGCTTACATCCTGGTAGAAAAGCAAACCCCGTGTCACATCGGGAAGGTACTCTGAAAACAGGCTCACTATTCTCCTACGCGGAGGGGAGCAAGGGAAGCCAGGGAGGGATGACCTCCTTCTCACTGTGCATCTTTCTGTAACATTTGGGTTTTTCAGATGGTAGGACTAGAAGCCGTCTTAGCTCTTGTTCTTTATACTTCTCCATGTTAAATTTTTGACTATTTTAAAGAATATTAGCATATATTAGAATCCGAGTTGCCATCACAAAAATACATAGCTAAAGATGTTAATCAGTAAAACTGAAGTTCCATTTTAAACTCATACTTATTTCATGTTCAAATATCTGAAAAAGGCCAGGTGTGGGAGCTCATGCCTATCGTTCCAGTCCTTTGAGAGGTCAAAGCAGGAGGATCTTTTGAGGCCAGGAGTTTGAGACCAGCCTGAGCAATGTAGAGAGGCCTCATCCGAAATTAGCCAGGTGTGGTGGCGCATGCCTGTAGTCTCAGCTACTGAGGAGGCTGAGGCAGGAGGATGGTTTGAGCTCAGGAGTTGGAGGCTGGAGGGAGCTACGATTGGGCCACTGCACTGCAGCCTCAGTGATGGAGCCAGACCCTGTCTCTCAACACACACACACACACACACACCCCTCTCTAAAAAGCTGGCCATGGTAGGAAAGCAGAATGATCAAAAGGATGTATTGACAAAAACGTTTTAGTGGAATAAAGAATCAATGAGAGTAGGATGAAAACAATTCAGATAATGTTGCATTTTCCATCTCTTTGGTTGCTTTTGTTTTCAGTTACTTATTTTAGCAAGTGAGGATCCTTTGAAGCCTGCAGTTACTGATGAATTTTTCAGAGATGGATGACTTAAATTGTATTTTGCTTCTACTCACTTAACGCAGAAGCATTCTTTTCACCTCTGCTCACGAGTCTCAAGCTCTAGACATGATGACATATTTTCCTTTTTGTGTTTGCTCAGCAATGTACACTAGATGATCCACAAATTCCAGAGTTTTAGGGGCTTGGATGAAGTGGTAGAAGTTGGAATAACCTACTGTCACTGGACTCCTTGGGAAAACACTGCAGTGTGTTTTTCAGAGGTCATTGATCTGTGCAGGGAAGTTGCCTTAGTGCTTCCCCAGGTAGAGAGCTCTGGTTACCAGCTTTGGAGGTGAGCATTGCTGGTGGCCCATGCACCTGCACAGCTGTGCCCTGAGCTTGCTTCCCTTTTAAGCATGAATCAGGATAATATCAACCCTTATAACTTGTGGTACTTATATGTTACCCACTTCCCAAGACACCTGTTTTTCTGAACAGTTCACAATAGCTAGTCTCAACCAGTACCATTTTGACCACTGCTCTCTAGTTCAGTAACTTTGGCCAGGCGAAGTCAGGGAATAAAGCATTTCTTTATGGATGACCTCTTTTGGAACACCCTTCATTTCCTCCCAATTGGAAGAAAACCCTAATCTGGTCTGTCAGGAAATTCTCCCTGTAGAAACCAGACATATTCTAGACATTGAATCTGGGATTAAATCCAGTGTTTTCTGTGGTTCTGCTATGTGCAAAGCATTGTGTGAGAGGCATCAGTTTCCAGGAACGTGGATACTCCCTGAGATCTCATGTACAGTAGGAATTAGGCAGTGAAAAAAAAATTGCTGTCAACTGTTCGGACCCTTGAGAGTTCTGTTTCAAGTACTTGGGATGTTTATAACTCCTCTGGGGGCCTGCAGAGCAGTGGTAGATGTGTGGCAACGCCATGACATGTAGCAAGAGGGTTATTTCTCTGCCTTTCTGGTGCTGCTCTCAGTCAATAAACCTGAAGTCACTCAAGGTTTTCCTCGGGACCAATCTGTTTAACAATGTGCACACTAAATAACAGTGTTCTTTAGTTAACAATGTGCACACAGAAAACCTCTTAAGTCACAAGCCAGACTGGCCCTAAACGGGAGTAGGGTTGATGGTAACAGGCTCCCATCATTTCACCTACCTTGTCAAGTGAATTTCAGCGTCATACAAAAGAGGAATTTTGAGGTTGACCAAATTATCTGCCTTGTTTTCTTCTTGGCTTTCACTGTGGAAGTAAACATTAGGGAATTACTTACAAAGAATTATTATAAGAGCCATCCATCAGCAATTCATGACTTCATTATGTTTTACCTTAAAGCTTCGAAACTGAGAGATGCCTGATTGTGAAGGTTTTGAAGATTGAAGTCGAAGTTAATAGTAAAAGTCACCTATATGCAAAATTAAAATTTATCAATCTAAGATGCTTCATATGCAGGGGCCAACATGAAGAAAAAAACATTTCCCATGAAAGTAAACTTGCTTTTATGTGCACTTTAAGGTTTCAAACTGGTAGAATGTCATTATTTATTTGTCCACCTTGCTTTAGCATACTTCGCTTTAGAATGAGGAAAGCTGAGCTTTCAACGGACATACATTAGCTATCCAGCCACAGACTCATACAATGGTGCTGATGTGACACCTGTTACCAGGGGCTAACAAAAGGTCTCTGCGACTCTGTGCAGCATGATGATGACCAATGATGACCAACATATTCAGACAAAAATAACTTTTTATATTGGGTGTGTCATTTGGCATGCCTTGCATGGGGGAAATCCCACTTTTACTAGTGACTTAAAGAAAACTTGCAGATATGAAAACTTCCTCTAAGGATGTAGCCAGTTATTTGGTAATGCCTATCAAATGATGATATCTAATAGAGAGGATTTATGTTGGTAAATTCACACGAGTTAATTTGAGGATGACATGCAAGTCGTACCTGCTGACCTCTCTTTAAAGCAGGGTAGCCTACGCCACAGGTGACAGACTTCTGAGAGGAAGCAACCTGGCAGGTTACTTCTGTCCCATCCACCTAAACGAGACCATGGAAACAGCAATGATTAAACAGCATACAAAGTGTGTGTGTGTGTGTGTGTGTGTGTGTGTGTGTGTGTGTGGTCGGTGAAAGGGGTACAGGAACACTGCAGCACTAAGGCGGTTCACATTGAAATACTTTCATTAGCCCTCAGGAATTGAATTTTTCTACTGTCCAGGTGGCTAATATCCTGATTTCATTACTAACCCTAAAGATAACCAGGATATGAACTCAGGCAAAAAAAAAAAAAGAGATTAAATACTAGAATTTTTTTTCTCGGAAGGAAATCATAGATTTTATATTTCAGCAACATGAAGAACTTTAATCCAATATTCAGAAATGCTTTTTTAGGAATACCTCTCTCTCGATATATTTGAAACTTACATTTTTGAGAGAAGAAAACAAAATCATATGGTATTTATATTTTCAATAATTTAAAGTATCTTTTTTACTTTTCTTCAAGTTTAAAGTAGTTGCCATTTGGCACAGGAATAAACTCCAGAGTCAGGATAGGTTTAGGACTCTAGATCGATTAAGTTCGTATTAACATGTTCACTTTGAACCAAATGAAGCCATCGTTTAATCATTTAATCAATTAACTCGTTTGGAAAATCTCAACTTTTCCTTCTCTCCTTTTTCCTCTTCATTGCTTGGCAGTAGAGGAAGGACCAGGGAGCCCTCATGGTCATGTGTGTTCCTGGAATAGTGATCAAGTCAACGTGATTAACTGGCTGTGCTGGAATGCACGATCCTGGCAGTAGCCAGAGCTGTGATTGCAGAGCTCCAACAAAGCTTTGGAACTCAAATGGCTTGGAGCAAGTGCACAGCATCTGTGTGGACCGTGGCAGCCTCATCTCATAGAAGGCTCGAGAGGAGTTACAGGAGTGTCTGGCTGCTGCTGCCAAGTTTCAGAGTAAAGGAAAAACTGACCCAAGCTGTGAAGCAGAGCTGGCCTAGAAACAGAGCCAGACAATGTTCTCATGTGGCTTAACTATTAAGAAGCCACAAAGTTAGGATGGATCATGCTGAGAGTTAAGGTGTTCCTTCAGATAACATACAGGGGTCCTCAGACTTTTTAAACAGGTAAACATGGGGCCAGTTCACTGTCCCTCAGACTGTGGAGGGCCGGACTGTAGTTAAAAAAAAAAAACAAAACTATGAACAAATTCCTATGCACACTGCACATATCTTACTTTGAAGTAAAAAAACAAAACAGGAACAAATACAATCACACTGCTGCATGTGGCCTGCGGGCTGTAGTTTGAGGACCCCTGACACAGAGGATGTGGAGAAGACAGATAACTAGTGTGAAACATAGCAGTCGTGTGAGTGCAGGCCGTCATCACATACCGGCATGGAGGACGAAGCAAAAAATAAGTTTTCTGAAAACTCCACAACAATCCCAGTGTTGTATGCACTTTCCCTTTTGTTTTTCAGTGTTACTAAGAACGTTAACCTTTTGTTTTGGTTGCTGACAATAAAGGGTTGTTCTCTGTTAAAAATAAAAAGGAGAAAAAAGAAAGTCATTAGGATTTTAAAAAATGCCAGTATTCAAAAACTTTTACTCATTTAAAAAGTATATACTCTTCAGATTTCTTGGGAATACTGAGAAAATTGCTTAATAATAAACCATCTATCAGTGATAATGACAATAAGTAAATGCCACTGGGTTTTCTTCTTTGTTACTATTACATTCGAGAGAAAGAAACCATTCAAATAAAGATAATTTTATATTTCTTCTTGTTTTACTCCTGTGTGGATGGTGGAAATTGAAATTTAGTTTTTAAAAGTCTTTACTAGTTATGAATGTTTCTTTTGTAGGAAGAAACTCCATAAACATTTTTTTGAATAAAGTAATCTAGTGTGACTTTTATTTCTACATGTTACATTGGGCTTTAAAATAAAACTTACTGAGCAGCTGGCAATTGCTGGACATTCAGGATTAGATCAGAGATGCAAAGTCCATCATCACCACAGTCTTTATGGAAAGGAACCTACAAAGAAGGAAAAGAGATCCATTTACTCTTGGGTAGAAAAAGTAAATTTTAGAAGAATACATATCCTATAAATTCCATTTACATAAAACATAAAATCAGCTAACGTTGAGCAACATCATAAAGAAAATCATTGATAAGCACAAAGTTCAAGATCATGATTTACAGACAAAAGTAGATGTGATGGGGGAGTACACACCCAGCTTTGTAGGTATCGATAATATTTTAATTTTTTAAGTGGGTGGTGAGCACAGAGTGTTTGCTTTGTTTTTATTTATTTCTTCAGCAAATGTTTATTGAACACCTCCAGTGGGCCAGGCACTGCTCTAGGGGCTGGAAATAGAGCAGTGAACCAGAAAGGCAAAAATCCCTCCCTTTATGGAACTGAAACACCAGTGAAGTGAACAGTATTGCATTTACAAAATTAAGAATTTAAAGGCTATGTCCTAAGTATCTTTCAAACACTGCTACAGTGACTGTGAAACTTGAATAGCCAGTCTAAATCCAGTAAAGGGTAGGCAAGCTGTGCTTACACTAAAGACTTTGGCAGTCTCGGAATAGGCTTCGAGGGCAGGGCTAGTGCCAGGGTTTTCCAGACTGATGTCCACACGCAGATCCAAAGGGTTCACAACATCAGAGGGTTCCTAAACACACACACACAGATTTATTAGGGCATGGTAGTTTTAAAACAATAAAATAACCACAAATGTGTTTATAATTAAGAACAGAGCCCTCAATTATGTAGAATATCCTTGTTTTGAATGTCAAGATTCTTGCTTCTCTTCTGTCCTAATTGTTTTTAGCCTCTCTACCGCAAGAAACTTCAGGTGACTTGAGTCCAGTAAAAAATCTGAAACAGGAATTCTTAGTTAAGCTCATCAGTAATCTCATTATTCATATGCAAGTAAATGTAATGGCTGGATGTTATTTACAGTTTTAATGCTTGAAAGACGCATCTGTCAGTACCCAGCTCTTGGATTGTTGTCACACCCTCTAATTCCTACTGCCAAGATTTAAGAGTCCTTACATGTTCTGGCCAAATCTCTGGAAGAGAAAATTAACCCAGAAGGGAAGGTGCCCTGGGCTGGCTGTCAGGTAATGGACTTC
>CAUYPK010099202.1:0-19124 GCA_963574355.1 Loris lydekkerianus
CATTATTACGCACAGGATCTGGTAGAGGAATAGGTTTTGTGTGTTCATGTGGAACGTCCACAGAAGGGTGGTAGCACACTATTGTCCTGCCTTCAGACGTCAAAGCAAGCTCTACTTGTAATTACAGTCATCTGGTAGAGAAGAATATGTAGATTTATGACAAACACAATATAGAGCTCCATTCTGGATTGGAAATAAACGTTTCGAGATACTTCTGATTGATATCACCCATTGTACTGCTGCTCCAGCCATAGTGCATCAAGATACTTATGAAAAAAGATGTTTTGAAGAAACATTGCTTTTAAAATCTGCTTCTAGGAAAAATCAATTTTCATCCCTTGACAGTGCTTCACGGTGAGCCAGCCATCTTGTTTCAATCTGGGTCCTCTGTAAAATTCTTAATAATTTTATCTGTGACAGATGAAAGTGAAGTCTGAGAGGATAATGGAACATGATGGGGAGGATTGGAGGTTCAGCTCACAGGCAGCGCTACCTGCCTGGGGCAGGTTCTCTCTCCCATTCCCTCCTCCCTGCTCTTGGCAGGGCCCTGGTACAGGCTCGGGAGGATCAGGGTCAGGCACTCATGCCTCATGGCATCTGAGGATGGAGTGTGGTGGTGGGCAGCTGGGGAACCAGCAAGGACACGCAAGTTGTGGGGCAGGATCTATAACCATCATTGAGTGTCTGTACTGGCTCCATGAATATCCCTGTGCCCAACGGAACATGACATTAAATACCATGAGCAGTGCAAAGAGACTAAGCCAGAAGAAAGGAAAGAAACATTTATGTTTTAGAACCTTAAACGGCCCTCATTCCAGGGACCCACATTTTCATTTTGCACTGGGCCCCCAAAATTATGCAGTTGGTTCTGCCCCGACCCCAGTCCTCTGACTCGTCCCAGTTAGTGTGTCCCAGAGTGAGTGGGCCTGAGACAGGCTGGCAACATTGGGCTCTGAGCCTGCTCTGCCCCAGGCAACAGGAAATCTAGGGTGGATATGGCTCCTGGTTTTTCTGAAGCCCAGCTTTGGGATCTCCAGTGCTTGGGGCTTCCTCCTCACTGATCCCTGAATTGGATTCTACATCTCTTTGCAGTGAAGCCTGGAGAGGGGAACTGGAGAAACCCCAGAAACCCAGTAGGTAGTAGCTTAGTGGAGCCCTGCATTCAAACCTCCCTCTGTTCTCTGGTCCTGGGCCAAGCAGGGGTCAGTGCCCAGAATCTAGGCAGGCCTGAGCAAGAAGATCCTCCCCACCCTGGGTCCCACTCCCTCCCAAGACGCTAGTTCTTCTGGTTGGGCCAGTTGGGGTTCCTCCCTGAAACTCTCCCACACAGCTGGGGCCTGCAGGGCCTCCTGCTCCAGAGCAGCACACAATAATAATAGTATTCTCTCCCTGTCTGCTGCTCACTGGGTCCCTATTCCATCCCTCAGGAGGTAGAGGTTTTCTGATCCATTTCACAAAGGAGGCAGTTGAAGTTCAGAGAAGGAGATTGAGTTACATAAGGTCATGCAGCAAGAGAGTGGCAGAGGCAGGATTAAAATTTCACTCTGTCAATTCTAGACTTGATACTGCCTCGTTCTCCCACCTCGTTCTCTCCACTCAGAGGGGTGAAGACACTTAGGCAGGGTCACACAGCAAACCTGGAGTGAGGCTGAGATTCCTGGGCTGGGAGGCAGGGGCTAGTGCTGATGACTTCACAAGAAGTCACTCACTTTCTCTCTCCGAGTCTTAGCTTGATGCTAAGTGACCCCACCTATGTGACTGACGTATTTGTCATTGTTAGAAACTGGGGTGCCTAACAGGGTCTGGGGAATAGATAATGTCCTTACGAACACAACCGCTATTCATGTTACCATCAGACAGTGAGCCAGGCAGATGGAGCTGCGTCTGACCTCTGACTCTGCAACTTTCCTTACTGTGTGAACTTAGACAAATATCTTCCTCTCCTGGGGTCTGTTTTCTCCTTTGCAGAGTGGATGTTCCTCTCCACCCCCTCGTTAGGCATTCAAGGAGAGGTTGTTATAAAAGGGTTGAGCACCTCTCCTGGCATGCAGCTGGAGCGCAAGAAGTGGTCTCCAGCTGCATATTATGAACAAATAATAACAGTAATAATAATAATCGTCTTAACCTAATATTACCAGTAATAACCTCTAACACTTTGTACCACCTGGAACTAGGCCCTATTTTGTAACCATTTCATGTATATTTGGCATTAATCTCCATAACGGCCCTATGTGGCAGGTACTATTAAGATCCTCATTTTACAGAAGAAGCCAGGTAATTGACAAAGTTTCCTAGCTGGTAACCAAGGTACCCATGTACTTAACTGTAGGTTCTCAAGCCAGACTGCCCGGCTTCAAATACTACCTCCACTACTTCCTAGCTGTGTGATGCTGCTGAAAGTTGTAAAGCCCCTCTCTGCCTCGATTTCCCCACTTGTATATTGACAGAAATATACAATACAAATTCCCCCACTTGTATATCACAGAAATCTTTCATAGGACTTTTGTGTGTAAAGGGTGTGGAAAAATAGGCTGGCACATAGGAAGCATTGAATAAACTCAAATGTGCTTTTGTTATGATCTTCGTTTACTGAGGTCTCTGAACATCAAAGAATTGAAGCAACTTTGCTCCAGGTCACACAGCAATCAGGAGCAGATTGGAGATTCAAACCTAAGTCCGTCTGCCTCTAAAACTAAGGGTCTTTGCAAAATATCATCTCAGGCCTAAGACCAGGCTTAAGACCCTGGCAGGTGACAGTGGGAGCCTTCATGTTCAAATCCCAGTTATGCCACTTTCAAGCCCCTCCCAACCTCAGTGTTCCTCACCTGTGAAATGGGGCTTGGTTCTCTCTTTGCAGAGCTGTCACGACAAGCAGAGAGAGTTCAAGGAAAGTTCAAACACAAAGTAGGTGTTCAATAAATGATACTATCTTGTTTTTCTTTTCTTTTCTTTTCTTTTTTTTTTTGTGTGTGTGTATGTGAGACAGAATCTCACTATGTCACCCTCAGTAGAGTGCCATGGTGTCACAGCTCATAGCAACCTCAAACTCTTGGGCTTAAGCGATTCTATTGTCTCAGCCTCCCACATAGCTGGGACCATAGGTGCCTGTCACAACACCCAGCTAAATAAATGATACTATCTTAAGGAGGAAGATTAAAAGAGACAACCCATGCCCCATGTTCAAAAAGAGTATCCAGCAGGCAGCACCTGTGGCTCAGTGAGTAGGGTGCCTGCCCCATATACCAAGGGTGGAGGGTTCAAACCCAGCTCAGTCCAAACTGCAACAACAACCATGACAACAACAAAAGTATCTGGCACATAGTAAACACTTTAAACTTAGTATTTATTATTATCACCATCAAGATGTAGTTTATGGCAGGGCAGCGCCTATGGCTCAAAGGGGTAGGGCGCCGGCCCCATATGCCAGAGGTGGCAGGTTCAAACTCAACCCTGGCCAAAAACTGCAAATTAAAAAAACAATAATAAAATAAATAAATAAGTAAATAAAAAATGAAATAAAACTTAAAAAAAAAAAAAAGATGTAGTTTATGGCAAAAACTACCTGGAATCATATTAGAAACTTCCCACTGCCTCCTGCTCTACATTTGATCCATCCATAATTTCTATTGGTTCTTCCTCCTCAAATATTTTGGATCTTTCCACTTTTCATCTTTCCTTTCCTCCCACACTGGGCCAAGTCACATCACCTCTTGCCTGTGTCAATGTTTCCCATTGGTGGTTGAATGAATTCCATTTCTTCCTCCTTGCAATGAGGGAGAAGGCACATCACAAGGGAGCTGCGAGGTGGTCTGTTAAGGGCGGTGCCTGTGGCTCAAAGGAGTAGGGCACCGGCCCAATATACCAGAGGTGGCAGGTTCAAGCCCAGCCCTGTCTAAAAACTGCAAAAAAAGAAAGAAAGAAAGAAAGAAAGGTGTGTTAAAAGGACTTATTTTAGGGGGAAGTAGGGAGAGAGGAGAAGAGGGAAAGGGGAGGTGAGCGGGGAGCAGACAGAGGGGAGGAGGGAAGGGGGAGGAGGGAAGGGGGAGGGGAGAGGAAGGAGGAGGATTGGTGGGTTCCCACCTAGTAGGCACAATGTAAGGGTACATGGCAGACCTCCTGGGTGGGAGACACAACTACAACAGGGACCTTATCTAACAAATGCAAACACTGTAACCTAATCGTTTGTATTCTAATATTAATCTGAATTTTTTAATTTTTTTTTAAATTAAGTCATTTGTACATAGATCATAAATACATTTATGCCATTATGGGATTCAATGTATTGATTATTTGTACACATTGGAGTGCTTACATCCTACTAATCAACATAGCCTTCACCTCATTTACCCAATTACAGCATTAAGGCATTTGTGTTCCACACCTGATAGATCCAACTTGTACTTGCAATATGCTGATTTTTTTTTTTAATTTAAGACAGAGTCTCACAATGTCACCCTCAGTAGAGTGCTGTGGCATCACAGCTCACAGCAACCTCAAACTCCTGGGCTTAAGTGATTCTCTTGCCTCAGCCTCCCAAGTAACTGGGACTACAGGCGCCCACCACAACACTGGCTATTTTGTTGTTGTTGCAGTTGTCATTGTTGTTTAGCAGGCCTAGGCAGGATAGAACCCACCTGTCCCGTGTATGTGGCTGGTGCCCTAACCACTGGGCTACGGGTGCCAAGCTGTGAAATTAAAAAAAAAAAACTTACTTTAGGCTCAGCAGCTAGGGCACCAGACACATATACCATGGCTGGCGGGTTCAAACCCAGCCCTGGCCTGCCAAACAATAACAATTACAACCAAAAAATAGCCAGGTGTTGTGGTGGGCTCCTGTAGTCCCAGCTACTTGGGAGGCTGAAGCAAGAGAATAACTTAAGCCCATGAGTTTGAGGTTGCTGTGAGCTGTGACAACATAGCACTCTACTGAGGGCGACATAATGAGTTCTCTGTCTCAAAAAAAAAAGACTTATTTTAAGATTTGGGTTCAGGTGGTGCCTGTAGCTCAAGCAGCTAAGGCACCAGCCACATACACCAGAGCTGGCAGGTTCAAATCCAGCCCAGGCCTGCCAAACAATGACAACTACAACCAAAAAATAGCCGGGTGTTGTGGCCAGTGCCTGTTCCCAGCTATTCGGGAGGCTGAGGCAAGAGAATCACGTAAGCCCAGGAGTTAGAGATTGCTGTGAGCTGTGACACCACAGAACTCTACCCAGGGCTATGGCCTGAGGCTCTGTCTCAAAAAAAAAAAGATCTGGGCTTGTGTGTGGTGATTATAAGTAGGGCTAGTGCTGTGATTGGATATTTTCATAAACCCTATTTATGAGGTAAGAGAAAAAAAGCAAAGTTAAAATTGTAATGTATATTAATATAATAATATAATCAGCCGCATCTGTTAGCCAGGATGTGGGGATGCTTAGTCATTTTGTGGTTTGCACAATAGTCTTGTTTGTGTCTGCGTTCAGAACTGATTATGGGGTGGTCCTGATTTTGTCTCCACCCTTCAGAGTCACAGTGTGGCCTTGTCTAATGTTGTTGCTCTGGCCTTGCTGTGTGTGCCAGCCTAACTCTCAGTTGTCAGGGTGGCTTTTCTCTCTCTTACCTGGAAAACCACCCACCTCCCTCATTGGCTTCCTGGTTTTCTCACTTTCACCCTTTCTAGAGTCTTTTTTCTTTTTCATGCAGAGGCCATAGTGACCTTTTTTCCCTTGCTTTTATTGAAAAATAATGCACATCTGGATTAATAAATTGTGGTATATGTATACCATGGAATACTATGCAGCCTTAAAAAAGATGGAGACTTTACGTCTTTTATGTTTACATGGAGGAACCTGGAACATAATCTCCTGAGTAAAGTATCTCAAGAATGGAGGAGAAAGTATCCAATGTACTCAGTACTTCTATGAAACCAACTTAAATTTACTCACACTTCCTATGAAAGATAGAACACAACTATAGCCCAGAATGAAGGAGAGAAATGGAGTGGGAAGGGAGGGGTGGGGGAAGGTTTGATAGAGGGAGGTGAATGACGGGACCACACCTATGGAGTATATTGCAAGGGTGCAAGTCAAATCTGTCAAGTGTAGGACATAAATGTCTTAACACAATAATCAAGTAGATGAGGCAAAAGCTATGTTGATTGGTTTGATGTAAGCATGTCAGATTGTATAAAATAATCAACACATTATACCCCACATGTGCATAAATGTATTCATGATCTATGTGTATATGACTTAATAAAAAAAGAAAGAAAAAGAAAAAGGACGCACATCTAGTGAAGTGCATAAGCACCCAGCTGAAGATAGTGAGGGCTCTTCCCTGTTACTCTTTCTGGGGCCATGGCTTCCCTAAGTTAAGGATACGCCTGTCCTGATCTATCGCTATTGGTTAGTTTTGTCTGTTCTAGAACGTCATATAAATGGAGTTACACAGTATGTTTTGTTTTATTTAAGGTTTTTTTTAGATTAACAGAAAGTTTTGTTTTGAGACACAGTGTCACTTTGTCACTCTGGGTAGAGTGCTGTGGTGTCAGCAACCTCAAACTCTTGGGTTCGAGTGATCCTCCTGCCTCAGCCTCCTGAGTAGCTGGAGCTATAGGCACCCACCACAACACTCACCTAGCTTTTCTGTTTTTAGTAGAGATGATGTCTCACTCTTGCTCAGGCTTGTATCCAACTCCTGAGCTCAAGCAATCCATTGGCCTCAGCCTCCCAGAGTTTTGGGATTATACAACCGGGTCTGGCCAGCTAGACACAAAGTTCTTGAGATTCATCTGTGGGGCTGTGCAGTCTTCAGAGCTTTCCCATTGCCGTGTAGTATTTTGTTGGAAGAGTGAACCCTTCTTCATTTTTCCATTCACTTTTTTCCCCCCTAAGCAGCTGCTAATGCGTTCACTTCTTGGGAGATATTTGTACTATTTCTGTTTCATCATATTAAGAAGCAAATCTGATCATGTCCCCCAGGGGATTTAGACCCCTTTCAATGGTTCTCCAGAATTCTCAGAATTAGTGCAGATCTCTTCTCAGGACCTGCAATGTCCTGAGCAGTCGGGTCCCTACACCTGATCTTCTGCTTCTGTTTCCACACTTGTTCCCAGAGCCCTCTGAGCTCGGGTGCGCTGCCCTACCCTCTGCGTCCGTGGTCCATGCTCTAGGTCTTTGCACGTGCTGCCTCCTCTGCTTGTGATGCGTTTTGCCCGTCTCTGACCCACTCCACCCGGCTAAATCCTTTATGTCTTTGAGGTCATATCTCCAAGTACCTTCTCAGGGAAGCCTTCACTGGCTGGCCCCCACTTCTAGACTCCACATCTCCTCTAGTTCTACACTTCTTTCACCATCCTAATCTCCCTTGTAATAACAATTTGTGTGGTTATTTGAGTAACATCCTTCCTTCCCACTAGACTGTGAGCTCTGTGAAGACAGGCGCTGGTTCAGCCTTAAGCTCCAGCACCACCCAGACCAAAGACAGGCACACGGTAGGTGCCCACTAGATGCTGAAAGGCTAGCCCCTGCCTTTCTTTGAGCCCAGTACTCTCTGCCTGCCTCTACCCCACCCCCCAGACACACACAGACTTTCTCCCATGAACTGTTAGGGAAAATCCACTCCTGTCCTTTCCTTCCTTGGCAACTGCACAGGGCAGGGGCCGCTCTCCCTAGGGGTGACACATCTAGGGGGCGGGGGACACATCTAGGGGCGGGCCGGGCCCCGCCCCACAGCGGACGCTGAGTTGGCCCGGTTGGGCAAGGCCAGAGTTGCCCCAGGGGAAGTTACTCATCCTGGGCTCAGGTAAGAGGGCCCGGGCTGGGAGACGGCACACCCAGGGGGGACGCTGAAGGAGTAGGACGGAGCCATGGACCCCGTCAGGAAAGCAGGTGCTCAGGCGGTGATCTGGACTACAGGTTGGCTGCTGCTGCTGCTGTTGCTTCACCAAGGTGGGTCCGCTGCCAGGAGGGGGCAGAGGGGGTATGGGGGATGGCTCCAGCCCCTACAGAAAGGGCTGTGGGAAGGATCTCCCACTATGGGCAGAAAGGACTGTGGGGAAAGTTCTTCCATCCTGAGTAGAAAGTTCCCCTGTCCTGGGCTGTGGGCAGAGTTCTCTCATCTTGAGCAGAAGAGGGCTGTAGGAAGGGCTCACTCACGAAGCACCGTCTGCTGTGGGAAAAGTACTCCCATTGTGAGCAGAGAACTGTAAGAAGATACCCTCCCTACCCTGGCATGAGGGCCCCACGGCAGGGGTCAGCTACGGCGGACACACGGGGCTGTGGGATGGATGCTCCCGTCACAGGCATCAGGGCGTGAAGGAAAAGGGTCCAGTGTATCGGGTGCCCCCAGATTTCTGGGAAGGTTTTCCCTACTTCAGTCCTGGAAAAGTGTGTGCAGCAGGGTTGTCTCATCCCGGGGACGGAAGGCGTGGGAAGCACTATTTCTCTGCTGGGGGAGGAGGCTTTGCCAAGGGTCCCTCAGTGCTACTCGGCTCCGCACCACAGGAACGCAGGCCCTGGAGTGCTACAGCTGCGTACAGAAGGCAGATGATGGATGCTCTCCGCACAGGATGAAGACGGTCAAGTGCGGGCGGGGCGTGGACGTCTGCACGGAGGCCGCGGGGGCGGTGGAGACCAGTGAGTGGGAGCCCTGGTCCAGGCGCGCCCCTCAGGCTCCGCCTTCTTACAGTCCTCTGGGAATCTGGCCATCGCGTCTTCACGCGGCCCCATGCCTCCCTTTCAGCCTGGCCAGGACCGTTCAACACTGTCTTGCCCCTTCGTCCAGGCCGGACCTTTTCTCTGAGATTAGAGGGGTTCCCAGCTGAGAGTTGAGAACGAGGTGGGCTGGACTGGGAGAATCCGGGTTGAGAGGACGGCTCACCTCACCCACCTTTTCCGCTGCACCCCGAGACCTCCTTACCCCGGCCAGCTGCTCTGTACCCTGGGACTCAGCTCTTTGAGGTCTCCCCTGACCCCGCCCCTCTGTCCCCTTTTGTTTGCTCTTTTAGAGACCCCCTCGCACCCGTCCCAGCCTGTCCGTTCTTCTGTATTGTCCTATCCGAGGCCTCGCCTCCTCACAGTCCCCACCCTTATTTGACCCGCGCTCCTCCCCTCTCCACAGTCCACGGACAATTCTCAGTAGCAGTGCGGGGTTGCGGTTCGGGACTTCCTGGCAAGAATGACCGCGGACTGGACCTCCATGGGCTTCTGGCCTTCATCCAGCTGCAGCAATGCTCCCAAGACCGCTGCAACTCCAAGCTCAACCTCACCTCGAGGGCGCTCAACCCGGCAGGTCCGTGGGGGCGGGGCCGCAGGCCTGGGGCGGAGCTCCGGTCTGGAGGCGGAGCTGTGGCCCCGCGGGGAGTACTCGGTCGGGACGCAGGCGGGGTCGCGTTCTGGAGCAGGGCCGAGAACGCAGGCGGGGCTTCACTGCGGCCGGCACCCGCAGGCGGCGCTCTGGGGGGCAGGGCTTTGAGCCGGGGAGCGTGTCTGCGATGAAGCGTGGTCTCGCTCTGGGGCTGGGCTAGAGACCGAGCTGCTGTTTCCAGCCCATCCGACCCCGGTTCCTCCCCTCGCAGGCAACGAGAGTGCGAACAAGCCGAACGGCATGGAGTGCTACAGCTGCGTGGGGCTGAGCCGCGAGGCTTGCCGGGGGACCGCGCCACCCGTCGTGAGCTGCTACAACGCTGGTGACCACGTCTACAAAGGCTGCTTCGACGGCAACGTGACTTTGACAGCAGGTGAGCGACCCCCGGAGCACAGGACCTGCGGGAGCTGTGGTAGCCTTTCTGAGCCTTGCTGTGGGGGCCCTTTACCCACAGGGTTCCCCACCTGCAGCGCATCCCGGGAGCTGCAGGCCTAACTGCTGCCTTGAGAGATAGCATCGTGGGAAATGCCGTCTCTTCCCACAATACCGCATGGGGATACTGGGGAAATTGCTTTTGTCCCAGAGCATTTTGGGGGGAAATACATTAGTATAGAGGGCTGCTGCCAGGTACAGAATGGGAGGACATGCCATGGGAAATGTATCTAAGCCTCTCAGCTTCACCCCAGGTACTGTGACAAATCTACTTCTGAGCCTTTAAAATCGAGGGGTCCCCACCTGTTCCAGAGTATTAGGAGAATAGTGGTTCAGGCTCTGGGCGCCTGCCTCACAGGACCATGAGAGTTCTTCAGACCCCATCCTCTGCCAGGTGTACTATGGGAGATGTAGTTGTGACTCTAAGATTATATTTTGGTGTGGACATGGGAGGTGGCTGAGATGGGGGCAAATGGCAGAGGGACACAGGAAAAGTTTGTTCCAGTCTTTGTTTTTGTGAGACATGTTGTGTCCCAGATAAAGACTTTGTTGCAAGTTGTAGTTCAGCCTGCAAAAGCTTTTCCTCTCAAAGCACTATGGAAAATGTGGCCCACCAAGTGCCAAAGACTGTGTCTGTTTCTCAGAATGAGAACTGAGTTGAGGTTTTTGGATTAATGATGCAGAGCTCCTCTGTCCCATTTGGGGGGTACTCTGCCCCTGATCTTTTCCTGATGCCCCTAAGTTTCATTCTGGCTGTGCCAACCTTCCTCCCTCCAACCACTGATCTGTCCTTGTCTTCCTCCTGCAGCAAATGTGACTGTGTCCTTGCCTGTGCGGGGCTGTGTCCAGGATGAGTTCTGCACCCGAGATGGAGTGACAGGCCCGGGGTTCACCCTCAGTGGCTCCTGCTGCCAGGGGTCCCGCTGTAACTCTGACCTCCGCAACAGGACCTACTTCTCGTCTAAATTCCCACCCCTTGTCCTTCTGCCTGCTCCAAAGCCCACCACTGTGGCTTCCACTTCTGTTGCCACTTCCACCCTGGCACCAACTACTTCCACCCCCACCACCAAACCCACCCAAGCCCCAACCACACAGACCTCTACCCAGAAAGTAGAGCACGAGGCCTCAGGGGGAGAGGAGACCAGCTTGACTGGAGGCCCCGTTGTCCACCAGGATCGCAGTAACCTGGAGCAGCATCCCCAAAAAGGTGGGGCCCAGCAGCCCCCTAATAAAGGCTCTGCAGCTCCCACAGCCGGGTTGTTGACGCTTCTCTTGGCTGTGGCTGCTGGTGTCCTACTATGAGCTTCTCCACCTGGAAACTTCCCTCTCACTTACTTCCCTGGCCTTGGGCACCTCTTCTCCCCGTTACTTCCCTTTTCCAAAATTGGACTGGGCTGGCCCAGTCCCTGTCCTTCCGTCCATTGTCTCCCAGGATCCCCAGCTTCTGCTGCACTGGTTTGCGGCTTTGGGAAATAAAGTTACTGTTGTATATATCCTGCCATGGTGTTCTGGCTTTTTGAGGGCAGCAGCAGTATCCCTGTCATCCTTGTCTCTCCCTGATGCCTAGGACAGAGTGAGGAAAGTCAGCTGTCACAGGGAAGGTGGGAAAGCGGATGATAAGTTCCCCTCTCACTGTCTCCTGGCCAGCCTGGAACATGGGGGCAGGCCGAGCGCCAGTTACATCCTCCAAGCACTGAGTCGGTTCCTCTGTCTTCCTTACTAGACTGTGAGCTCCTCGAGGGCAGAGACCAGTGCCTTATGCCTCTGTGTGGTTAGTTTCTGGTGCAAAAAGGCTTCAATAAAGACTTAATGACTTTGTATAGTACCATAAGGAGTAAGTCCACCTCATTTCTCATAATAACCTCTTGAAGCTGAGCTGAGGCAGGCAAGCCTTTCGCAGGACGGAGGAACTGAGACCCAGAGCCACAGCCCTGTGGGAAGTTGGAGTTGGTCTCCCTTGATCTCCTGGGGTCTACCAGCTTGTGGGTGGAGATGGGTGAAACCATTAAGCAGCATGGAGGAGTAGGTGGGACTTATAGCAACACTAGGGAATGGGGGAAGGTTTTGTCTAATCTGGCTTTGTGCACCCTACCCAGGCTTCACCCTCCCTGCCATCAATCTGATGTATTTATTTATTATTTTTATATGTATTTTTTATGTTGGAGACAGAGTCTCACTCTGTCACCTTGGGTAGAGTGCTATGGCATCATAGCTCACAGCAACCTCCAACTCTTGGGCTCAAGTGATCCTCCTGCCTTAGCCTTCCAAGTAGCTGGGACTACAGGTGCCTGCCACAACACTCAACTATTTTTTTTCTATTTTTAGTAGAAACAAGGTCTCGCTCTTTCTCAGGATGGTCTCAAATTTCCTGAGCTCAAGCAATCCACCTGCCTCAGCCTCCCAGAATGCTAGAATTATAGGTGTGAGTTACCATGCCCGGCCTTTCATCCATCTGATATATTAATATCACCCACTGCATCACACTTGCCTAGGGCTTGACAGTGCTGCCATCAGTCACTTCTTGGTAATGGCGACTTCTCTGGCTTCTCCAGTCAGATGAGGGCCTGGCCCTAGAGGCCCCCAGAGAGGAAAAGACTGGCTTGGGAATAAGAGGTCCTGGTAGGCTTTGGGATGGCTTGGTGGGAAGGGATGTAGGGAATAGTGAGATATAATAGTAATATTGCCAATATCGTTATATTTTATTTCTATTTTTTTGCAACAGAGTCTCACTGTATTGCACAGGCTAGAGTCCCCTGGGATCAGCCTAGCTGACAGCAACTTCAGACTCCTGGGCTCAAGTGATCTGCTTCAGCCTCCTGAATAGCTGGGACTACAGGCACCCATTGCAATGCCTGGCTAATTTTTCTATTTTTTAGTAGAGACAGGGTCTCACTCTTGCTCAGGCTGGTCTCAAACTCCCAAGTTGAAGGATCCTCCTGCCTCTGCCTCCCAGAGTGCCAGGATTGCAGGTGTGAGCCACTACACCCAGCCGCTAATATTGTTATTAATAGTGAAGAATAGTATAAGGTACTAATAACAAAACAGTAGTAAATAACGATTATAGTAACAAAACAATTCATGAGAGCTTGAGCTCTTATTATAATATATACCACATATACTGTAATGTACAACGTACAAGGGGTAATATCAGTAATAGTAACTGTAGTTATAAGGATGTTAGTAAGTCAAGAAAGTATTACCAGATGCCAGGTGTGTGCTTTTAGTGTTTGCATCTATAATCTTGTTTGATTTTTCATATAAATTCACAGATGGCATGATTGGGGAAACTGAGGCTTAGAATGGTGAAGTAATTAACCCACATTTATTGTGTGCCAGGTACTGTTTTAAGTGTCATAATTGGATTAATATATTTAATCTACACAAACATCCTATGAGCTAAGTATTAATTGTCTGCATTTTACAAGATGGGAACTTCAGGCCCAGAGAGATTGAGATACTTGCCCCAGGTCATGCAACTAATAAACAGTAGACCTTGAGTTTGAACCCAGGCAGACCAGCTTTACCTAGCCCAACCAAGACTGCCATAACATTTCTCTCCTTTTTCTTAAAGCATTTACTTAAGAAAATTTGTCTTTGTAAATTCTTTCTCTGCTCCTTTTAGGTGTATGTAAATCTCTATACAAGTCCCTTCCAGTTTATAATCCAGAAAGTGTCTTTCTCAAGGTCCTGGGAACTATCTCTTTGAAATGCAAATGCCGAAGGAGATATTGCAAATACCAAAGGAGATGTAGTAAACACCCAGGAAGGTGAGAGCCTCACTTTGGTAGATGTCTTAACTCTGACCTGTAAAAGCATCTCCAAGAAAGTTCCTTTTCCCTCTAGGTAAAGCCAATTAGCAAACACGGATGACCTGCAGTTTCCCTTTCATTCCAGCTCTTAAAAACCCTGCCATGCGGGCGGTGCCTGTGGTTCAAGGAACAGGGCGCTGGCCCCATATACCAGAGGTAATGGGGTCAAACCCGGCCCCAGCACCAAACTGGAAAAACAAACAAAACAAAACAAAAAACCCCTGCTATCTATGCTTTGTTTCAGCAGAGTTGAGTTCAAGTCTTCCTTGCCTGTTTAACATTGTCTGCTGCACTTATGCTTTGGCAAGCCCGCGCTGTTAGCCAGCGTGTCACACAGGTCCAGCCTGAGAGGTTGGTAACCAAGCCTGTTTTTGCCACCTCTGTGGTGCCGGTCAGAGTACTGCTGGGTTGCTGAGGGTATTGAGGCTAGAAATCTTTCATCACCTCTACTGCATGGGGCTTCTTTCTTTGTTGGGGGAAAGTTCCAAAGTGGGGAAAAGACTTTAAGAGCCTTCCTCTTGCATATCTCAGATGTGGAGGGTCCTCTCTCCTCTTCCTGTTGTGTCCTGCCTCCCTGCATCCTGCTAAGGCCACGGTTGGGTGATGCTGCAGTCTCAGAGCTGAAGCACATGTTAAAGGATAATTTTTGAGAAGGTAAAATCATGAATCTTACACAGATATAAATTGAACACGTGCAAGTATTTCATTTATCTCACTGATTACTAAGGGAACTGGTAAAATATTACCACAAGTTCAAAGGAAATTCAAAGAATGCAGATGTATAGGCAATCAGGAATGCTGAAATAGATTTCTAGGTGGATGCAGTACTGGCCACTGTGCCATGCTCCCTGCAAAGCTTTTAAGGGAGATTCCTTCTTCCTTGTATCTTCCAGCTTCTGGTAGCTCCAGTGTTCCTGGGCTTGTACGATGCCTCACTCAAGTCTCGGTGTTCGTTTATGTCCACATTTCCTTCTCCTCCTCTTCTTCCTGCTTCTTCTTTTTTAAAAAATTGAGATATTCTCATTTTGTCACAACTTGGTAGAGTGCTGTGATGTCACAGCTCACAGCAACCTCAAACTTTTGGGCTCAAGTGATTCTCAGTCTCCCTAGTAGTTGGGACTACAGATGCCCACCCCAATGCCTGGTTATTTTTTTTTGTTTGTTTGTTTTTTGCTTAACAGGCCCAGGCCGGGTTTGAACCCACCAGGTGCAGAGCATGTGGACGGCGTCCCAACCACTGAGCAATGGGTGTCCCCTTTTTTTTTTTTTTTTTCTTTCTTGAGACAGAGTCTCACTTTGTTGCCCTGGGTTGAGTGCTGTGGCATTGTAGCTCATAGCAACCTCAAACTCTTGGGCTCAAGTGATCCTCTTGCCTCAGCCTCCTGAGTAAGTGGGACTACACATGCCCTCCACAACACCTGGCTAGGTTTTAGAGACAGGTTCTTGCTCCTGCTCAGGTTGGTCTCGAACTCCTTTTTTTTTGTTTCTTTAAATTTTTTTAGAGTCAGAGTCTCACTTTGTGGCCCTTGGTAGAGTGCTGTGGTGTCACAGTTCACAGCAACCTCTAGCTCTTGGGCTTAGGTTATTCTCTTGGACAGGCACCCACCACAATGCTGGCTATTTTTCATTGTAGTTTGGCTGGGGCCTAGTTTGAACCCGCCACCCTCAGTATATGGGGCTGGTGCCCTACTCACTGAGCCACAGGCGCCGCCCTGGTCTCAAACTCTGGAGCTCAAGCAATCCACATGCCTCAGCCTCCCAGAGTGCTAGATTTACAGGCATGAGCCACTGCCCCTGGGCTAGATTGAAAATACTTGAAAAAAATCACCTCTGTGCCCAAGGTGTACAGATTTTTCTTGTTGTTAATATTCCCTCAACCTGTAAATAGTTATTGTTGTTATTATTCCCTCAACACGTAAATAGTTGTATTGTTATACAGTATAACAACTATTACATAGCATTTACATTGTATTATTATTACAAGCAATCTAGAGATGATTTAAAGTATACAGAAGGATGTGTATAAGTTACATTAAAATTTTTTTACTAAGCTCTTTTGTATCAGTGACTTGAACATCCATGGATTTTGGTGTCTGCTGGAAGTCCTGGAACCGAACACACTTGTCACAACTAATGAGCCTATATTGACACATTATTATTATCAAGTTCGTACTTTATTCAGATTTCCTTAGCATGTCCTTTTGTTCCAGGGTATCATCCAGAGACCATGTTACAGTTAGTTGCCATGTCTCCTTGGGTTCCTCTTAGCTGCAACAGTGTCTTTCAGACTTTTCTTGTTTTTGATGACTGTGACAGTTTTGAGGCATGCTGGTGGAGTATTTTGTAGAATATCTCTCAACCAGAATTTGTTTGGTTGCTTTCCCATGATTAGGCCTGGGGTTATGGGTTTTGGGGAGGAAGGGCACAGAACTAAAGTGCCATTCTCATCCCATCTTATCAAAAGTACATACTGTCAGCATGACTCATCACTGTTGGTTTTGACCTTGATGACCCAATTAAGGTAGCATTTGTCATGGAAAAGTGACTCTTCCTCTTTCTGTGTTGTACTTTTGGAAGCAAGTTACTATGTGAAGCCCACACTTAGAAGTGGGAAGTTATGCCCCACTTCCTTGAGGGCAGAGTATCTACATAAATTATCTCTCTGGGTGTGGTGGTGTATAAATGGAGTCCCAGCCACCCCAGAGGCTGAGGTGAGAGGATCGTTTAAGCCCAGGAATTCAAAGTTACAGAGACCTATGATTGGGCCACTGCATACCAGCCTGGGCAACAGAGCAAGACTTTGTCTCAAAATAAATATTATCTGGATTTTTTTCTGCATGAGGGATTTATCTATTCTCCTCAATTTATTTATTTAATCAAGCTACATGGACTCATGGATATTGATTTTATATTTTGAGTTATAATCCAATACTCTCTTTCTTTCTTTCTTTCTTTCTTTTTCTTTCTTTCTTTCTGAGTTAAAATCCAATACTCCTTTCCTTCCTTTCTTTCTTTCTTTTTTTTTTTTTTTTTTTTGAGAAAGGGTCTCACTTAAGTAGAGTTCGGTAGCATCACAGCTCACAGCAACCTCCAACTCCTGGGCTTAGGCAATTCTCTTGCCTCAGCCTCCCAAGTAGCTGGGACTACCAGGTATGATACCGGCTATTTTTTTGTTGCAGTTTGGCCAGGGCCAGGTTTGAACCCGCCATCCTCGGTATATGGGACCAGCACCCTACTCACTGAGCTACAGGCGCCGCCCTGTCCTATTTTTACTTAATCTTTATATGAGTGTATTTAAAATACAACAGAATAAAATAAGTTTCAATGAAATAATCCTCCTAGATTGGCACAATTAGAATTTACACTCAAGATTTAGGTCTAACTTCTGCTGCCTGACCCCCCTACTGCACAAGGTTTGTTGGCTAGACTTTATGGGGGTCAAGTATGCCAGTCTGTCATCAGCTTTTGACACTGTTCACTGTGTTTTGTTTGAAGTGGAATTTGTGAATAGTTGCACAGCTTGATGGTTTTTTTTAATTGTCTACTTAACAGCCCATCATGTCAGAGAAGACTAAGAACCCTGAAAGAAGAACACAGATTTTTGATTGAGAATTGTAATATCTTTTTTCTGCTAAAGATAAATGATTTGCTTGCTTTGTGATACTATATCACTATTAAAGAAATTCAATGCTCAGCACTCATAAGGACCATAGATATTTTAAATGGGAATAGGGAGGAAGGTCATATGCATATTGCATAAATTAAAAGATGAAAAAAAAAGTAAAAAAAACGATTCTTTCAAGCGGCAATAAGACCTGGAAATGGGGTGGCGCCTGTAGCTCAAAGGAGTAGGGCACCAGCTCCATATACCAGAGGTAGCCAGTTCAAACCTGCCCCAGCCAAAAAAAAGACCTAGAAATAATGCCACTGAAGCAGGTTATGAAGTACCTTATGTACTTGAGGAAAAAGGGAAGCCAGTGATACAGAAATTGTGAAGAAATGCATTATCAATGTTGTAGGATGCTTAGAACTCCTCCTCCCCCATAACGTTTACTCCCTCCCCATAACATTTCAAAATACTACATAGTACAACTTCCTCTTTCAAGGAGAACCATAACTGATTAGGCAGAATGAATTAGCCTTGAACTTAACAGAACAACTTCATGCAACTAAAGGGGCCAAGCACCATGGCTCACACCTGTAATCCTAGCACTCTTGGAGATCAAAGCAAGAGGAATGTTGAGTTCAGGATGTCAAGTCTACCCTAACCAAGAGTGAGACCCAGTTTCTACAAAAAAAATACAGAAAAATTAGCTAGACGTTGTGGCAGGTGCCTATAGTCTCACCTACTTGGGTGGCTGAGGCAGGAGAATCACTTGAACCTAAGAGTTTGAGATTACTATGAGCTGGGCTGATGCCATGGCACTCTAGCCTGGAGCAATAGAGTAAGACTGTCTCAAAAAAAAAAAAAAAAAACTACAAAAGGAAAATAGGGTCTCTGCACCTGTAGCTCAGCAGTGAGGGCACCAGCCACATACACCGGAGCTGGCGGGTTTGAACCCAGCCCGGGCCTGCTAAACAACCATGACAACTACAACCAAAAAATACCCAGGCACTTGTAGTCCCAGCTTTGGGAGACTGAGGCAAGAGAATCACTTAAGCCCAAGAGTTTGAGGTTGCTGTGAGCTGTGACATTACTACACTCTACCAAGAGCGACATAGTGAGACTCTGTCTCAAAAAGAAAGAAAATATGGTGAACCTCTGTAAGTTGACCACCTAAGGACGGTACCAAATTGCTCAACATATGAAACTAGGCCTACTGTACTGATAGTACATGTGCTGCATATCCAGTCTGTGAAAATTAGGTCTACTTAATAAGGAGGCAGTCAGCGTAAGGAGGTCAACTATGGAGGTTCTGATAAATATATTATTCAATCACTTTGGATGAATCATCGGAGACTTTGCACAGGTTTTTTTGTTTTTTAAAGACAGAGTCTTACTTTATCACCCTCGGTAGAGTGCTATGACGTCACAGCTCACAACAACCTCCAAATCCTGGGCTTAGGCGATTCTCTTGCCTCAGCCTCCCAAGTAACTGGGACTACAGGCACCCACCACAATGCCTGGCTATTTTTTTGACATTGCTTCATGAAATTTGCAGTTTGGCCAGGGCCGAGTTTGAACCCGCCACCCTCAGTATATGGGGCTGGTGCTCTACCCACTAAGCCACAGGCACTGCCCTTGGCACAGGTTTTATGTCTCATTCAGGTCATAACAGAAGATTTTTTCCAGGGAAATCCAAAACAAAACCACTTTGAGATACCACCTACCCCAGTTAGAATGGCCCACATCACAAGGTCTCAAAAGCAACAGTTGCTAGTGTGGATGGGCGAAGAAAACCATGCATGCACTGTTAGACTGAAAACTACTACAGCCTCTATAGAAAGAAATATGGCTATCCCTCAAAGAACTAAAAGTAGACCTACCATTTGACCCGGCAATTCCACTGCTAGGCATTTATCCAAACAAAAAGA
>CAUYPK010099205.1:0-19192 GCA_963574355.1 Loris lydekkerianus
AGCCTGAAACTGCCTCTACCTAGATACAGCCAATGTGGTACCATGCCACTGGCCCGACCCTGTCACTCACCTCTTCCCCCGCCTTCTTTCCCTGCCCCTTCTCCACAATAAAAAAATAAATAAATTCAAAAAAAAAAAAAATTAATTAATTAATAAAAAAAAAAATAAATAAAATAAAATCTTAACTGTTCTTGATATGTTTTTTTCCCCTCATAAATTATACTTTTTCTTTTCTTTCTTAAATGCACTGTACTGGATACAGCTACTACTTTTTTTTTTTTTTTTTTTGGAGACAGAGCCTCAAGCTGTCACCTTGGGTAGAGTGCCTTGGCATCATAGCTCACAGCAATCTCCAACTCCTGGGCTAAACTACTCTCTTGCTTCAGCTGGGACTACAGGCGCCGGCCACAACGCCCAGCTAGCTACTACATTTTTTTAATGACTCAAGATAAGAACTGTCAGTTACCACACTACAATCATTTAAAGAAAAAAAAAAACAAAAAAAAAAAACCCTCCTTTGCTAACAGTCTCCAGGTGCCATTCTGGTTCTGTTTTTCACCCAGTGTGGTGTGAAAAAGCAGGTGACAAGATGGTAAGATCTCTCCTCATCTGTGTTCTTCCCAAGCTCTGACCCAAGGGGAGATGTTTTGTGCTGGGGGGAGGGGAGGAGGAACCACAGCCAAGACCTCCCCTTGGATTCCCAAATGCTGTCAGCCTCTGTAAAGAACATGTACAAATGACTTCCACAAGAACTCCGCCACCCTCTGAAAACCAAATCATTTTGGAGTAAATCCTTCAAAACTGAGCTCTGTTTTATAGCCTTAGAATAACAAAAATCTCTCCGTACAACTTATAACCCTTATTAATAGGTGAAGTCCAAAAGGCTGCCCCTAAACTAGAGTGGTCCACGTAGTGCTTCTGCATTCCTCCTCTCTCCCCAAGAGGGCGTCTATCTGCTGCTGTCCTCGGGTGCCGTTAAGTTAAGCTGTTCTGTCCTTTTTCCAGATAAAGCAGGAAAGAGGAGGATCCGTCCTGATCTGTACTTGCTGCCTGAAGTTCACACTTCAACAGGAGTGCCTTATGAGCATTTACATTTAAATTGCTTCACCTGTGGAATGAGACCTTTTTCAAGATCTCAGGAAATTCAGCAAGAGGAGATTTAAAATCCATTACAGGGAGGCCGTGCCTGTGGCTCAAGGAGTAGGGTGCCTCCTTATACCGGAGGTGGCGGGTTCAAACCTGACCCTAGCCACCAAAAAAAAACTATTATAGGGACTATGGGGGTGAATGGCCCTGAAGCCAGCCTAAAGCACAGGTAGAGTCTACCCTTCTGTCTTTGATTTAACTCAAACACTCCCCTGCCATGACTCAGACATCGAGACACAGATTTAATGGTTTCCCATCATCTGACGCAATCTGTTGTGAAATTCTGCACTATCACACACAGAAAAGTGCACAAATATATGTACACATACACAAAGAAGATTAAAACACACTTCTGTGTGCCCCTGCCCAGCCTCCTAAGAGTACTAAGCTTCTTTTTTCATGCCCCACCCATTGCATCCCTCTACTCACCCCTCCAAAACAACCACACCATGATATTATAAAGATCACTCCCTTGGTTGACTTTCAGTCACGCCACATATGTGTGTATCACCAAGCACATTGTAATTTTTCTTTCATATCTTGATTTTTTAATTTTTCATCATGATTTGCTTTTTTTCCGTGATAGTACATGTGGCTGTATTCAAATATTTTCACTTCTATATGTGTATGTATTACACTATATGAATATATCATGGTAATTTATCTTTTCCATTATTATGGGCATTTGTATTACTAACACTTTGTTTTTTGCTATTACAGCAATGCCATGAAACTTCTTAAACATGTCTCTCCTCATATATGTACAAAATTCTTCCCAGGATATATATACCCGGGAATGAAGATGTTAGGTCCTAAGATACACAGGTAATGCCAAGCTGCTTTTAAATAGTGCTTGTACCATTTTACACTCAATTCATCTCCCATAGCTTCATCAGCATTTATGTCATCAGACAAAACTTTTTGCCTACCTGGGAAGCATGGCACTTCTCCATGGCATACTAATGAGGTTCAGTATCCCCCATTTTTTTTTTTTTTTTTGACAGTCTCACTATGTCGCCTGCAGTAGAGTGCCATGGTGTCACAGCTCACAGCAACCTCAAACTCTTGGGCCTAAAGCTATTCTCTTGCTTCAGCCTCCCAAGTAGCAGCGACTACAGGTGCCCACCACAACACCTGGCTATTTTTTTGTTGTATTTATTGTTATTTGGCAGGCTCAGGCCAGGTTCAAACCCACCTGTCCCCGTATATGTGGCTGGCACCCTAGCCGCTGAGCTACGGTGCCAAGCCAGTATCCTGAATATTTCTTAGCTGTTTTTTTTCCATGAAATGCCTATTTATTATTCTATTAATTTTTCTATAAAGGATGATTATATTTTTCTTGTTAACTTGTAAGATTATTTGTTATTTCAGATACTTATTTTTTATAATATAAATAACTTCTCCCACTTCGCAATTTGCCTTTCAGTATTGTTAGGTTGTCTTTTAATGGCTCTAAGTTATTGATTTGATGTATGATTGGCTTATTTTATAATTCCCAAACACTAACAATCATTTTTCTTCATGATAGCCCTGAACAGGTCAGATGCCCTGAATTCATGCTGATACACCTTTGTTACATTAAATCATCTTTCCTACTAAACCTATTACTATAGTACGGGACCATCGGCCATTGAATCCCTATCTTAAAATTGACTTTCTGTTTCTTGATGTTGCTGATTTCCAGACACATGGGGTACTATTGTACTTTAAAAGAGATATTTTTAAACCACAAAAAAAGAGGCAGCCTTTAATTGCTTTGCTCCATCAAGGAGAATGCATGCATTTTATAATCTCACCCATCAAATATTAGTCATGATCTTACTTGTATTTTGCAGAAAAATACTCATTCATCTTTGACATCCGTGCTTTCTTTTTCTGCTGCCTTGTTTCAGGATTAAAGTCTGCTACCTGTGGTCCAGGGTTTTGAAATGCCAGGCATCTTAACTGCCGCTCTATTTGTTGCTAAGAAGCAAATAAAATATATTAATAGTAAGAACCGGATAGTTTTATCTGTTTTACATTGTCTCAGAATGAACTATCTATAACTTTCTTCACAAAGGCATTGAAAGTATATGTCTTACACAACAGTTTAACTAAATTTTCAAAGATGTTGTAAGTTTTCTCAAATAGGTCATTCTTTCTGAATAAAGAAATACAGAGTAGTGTGAACAAGTCAATTAAAAAATGAAATACATAATATAACATTCATATAATTAAAATGTGAAAAATAATTAAGGGGGAACAGAACTCTTTTTATACCTGCAAAACAGCAGTCAGCTTTCCAAATTTGATGGGGCTGAACATGAGAATTAGCATTTCACGGCAGATAAGGATAAGGGAGTAAAAGCCCTTCCAGCCGTTAGCTAAACAGGCCTGGGGGAAGTGTTCCGAACCACAGTGAGAACCTGGAGAACATACAGCTCTCCTCTGGGGGATTCTGCAACATGCTTCAGATCTACTCCCTGTTCTGGGAGAGTGAACTTCATCCAGGGCTCAGTTCAGAACAAGCCACCCGAGGAAGATCCACTCTCAGGATCTTGTTACAATGACTTTCTGGAAAGAGTTAGGGAAAGCTCTCTCTGTGGAAGCTGTTATGATTAGAAATTACATAGGCTGTGTAAAGGGCTCAACTATAACTTGAACTTTACTTTAAAGTTGAAAATAACGTAACCTCTGGTGCAGATGTGGAGAGAGGAGAAACACTTTTACACTGCTTAGAAAGAACTATGGAGAATCCTCAAAGAATTCAAATTAGACCTCCCATTTGATCCTGCAATCCCACTACTAAGCATTTACCCAGAAGAAAAAAAATCATTTTATCAGACACTTGCACTAGATTGTTTATCGTGCCTCAATTTACAATCTCCAAGATGTGGAAACAACCTAAATGCCCATCAACTCAGGAATAGATTAACAAATTGTGGTACATGCACACCGTGGAATACTATTTAGCCATAAAAGATGGTGACTTCACATCTTTGTAATATCCTTGAATATTAGAATAAGTCGAAACACATTCTTCTTAGTAAAGTATCACAAGAATGGTGAAGCAATTTTGTAATGTACTCACTACTAATATGAAGCCAGTAGGTGATCTAATGCATGCCCACCTAGGAGAAAAACTCATTTCAATTCAAATTGGGGGGAGGGGGAGAAGTCAGAGAAGGGCTTGGCACCCCTTTTGAATGCGGGACATAACCACAAGAGGGATTCTACCTAACAAAATCAAATATTTTGACCTGGTTGTTTGTAACCTCACATCAACCTGAAATAAATTTACTCTTTAATTATAAAAATAAATAAATAGCTTAATTTTTTGTTTTTATAAAAACATGATATAACTTAAAAATTTGTAGCCTCATGTTAATTTGAAATAAAAAAAAAGAAAGAAATTAAATAGTGCCTGATCTGTAAGACAAGCAACAAACTGCTTTGATCAAATACTGTACTGATAACTTATTTTGAACATTTAGCACATGTCACGAGGAAAGGGAAGTTTGTTTTAAAGGATTTTAGAAGAAAATAATCTGAGTACCCCAAAAACATATAGGCAGACAGATACGTAAAATACTACACTTAGGAACAAAAGGGAAACTTTTAATGTGTGAATATCTAGGCAACAAAGTAATTAACAGAATCTTGATAATAATCTAAAACTGTGGTTCTCAATCTTCCTAATGCCGTGACCCTTTAATACAGTTCCTCATGTTGTGGTGACCCCCAACCATGAAATTATTTTCATTGCTACTTCATAACTGTAATTTTGCTACTGTTATGAATTGTAATGTAAATATCTGATGTGCAAGATCGTCTTAGGCGACCCCTGTGAAAGGGTCATTCAACCCCCAAAGGGGTCACGACCACAGGTTGAGAACCGCTGGTCTAAAATATTATTAATATTCCTTAAATTTTCATCTTGGTGTGTATATATGGGTTTGTTTTATAAACTTGACCTTATGAAACTACACTAAGATGGCTCTGAAATAAGTACAACCTAGTAGCATTTGCTACTGTGCTCAGCAGTGTAGCAGCAGGGTCAGAGCAGAGAGGCCAGGGAAGACCACCTGTGCCCAAGCCCTGGCTCCACCACTTATTAGTAGCTGTCACTTGAGCAAGTTCCTACTTCTCTAAGCCTCAGTTTCTCCATTTGTAAAACAGGGTTAGCAATAATATCTTGTGATGAGAATTACACGAATTATTAATATTTACAAAGCTTCAGGATCACCACAAGATATAATAAGAACAAAATATGGATTTATTAAATAACACTTGAATATATCCTCCACAAATATTCTATTCTGAGATCAGGATTTTATTGCTCAGAAAACTGGGCTAAAAATCAGAGGACATGAGAGGCGGGGAGATGGGTGAGGCGAGCCCAGCCGGGCAGAGACAAAGAGGGAAGAGGAGGGGACAGGTCCACCAGGGTGGGGGAGAAGAGACTCTCCAGGGGAGTCCTGGCTGGGCCCCCCTTCCTGCCCAGGTCCATGGACATCTCAGAGCTCCTCAGGTAGGGACACCCCAAGTAACATGGGCTCATAGATTCTGTGTGTCATACCAGTTGTTTCTGTCCAATTTGATAGCTTTTCTCAGGAAAACTGTGATCTCCTTGTCCTTCTTGAATGGAATTGTTTTTTTCTGATTGTTCACTCATTTCTGATTGCTATAAAGGAATTGGAAAAAAGAAAACCACATTAATATCATATATCCCCAGTAACTTCTTCTCATGACTCTTTTCTGCTCTTCCTCCACATCTCACTTTTTTTCAAAGCCATATTTCTTGAAACAGCTATATGCACCCTGGCTCCTTTTTCTCCACTCACCCTTAAGCCCTGCATCTGAGTCCACACCCAGTCACCTGCCCCAATCTCCAGCCCACTCTCCTGATACTCTTCTCTGTCAAGAGTTCCATGAACAACTCAACTGTACCCCTGGCAGTCCTTAAAATCATAGACAGCTCTGGAACAGGCAACACTGGGGAGCTTCCTCTCCTGCTTAAGAAGACCGTGAATCTTGTATCTCCATTCTCCCCCATTTACACTTATTCCCTTGAATAAAAGGAAGGTACATCAATGTCATACATCCCTGTAACTGTGAAACCATGGCACCATGGTTTCAGCTGCCACCTGACTCAATATCATTCTCAAGTCTACTTCTAAAAGCCCTACCTGCCTCACTGAAATTTTCTGACAAATTTCAAATGCAATTTGTGCTAAACAGAAATCATCAGTTTTCCACAAGACCTTGCCACTAAAATGTCTGTAACTTACCTCAAAATGCTTCAGTACTATATATAGTGGGAGAGAGAGAGACTGAGGTGGGCCCAACACACGATGCTAGTTGTGAATGCACAGTCCAGGGCTGGTCTGATCTATGATGTTCTATCGGAAAAGACCACTTTCCAATGTGGATTCCACAAACTTGCTACTGTCCCTATTTCTCATCAGCTATCAGTGCTGACTATAGGATGCCATCATTACCAAAGAACCCTAATGTTAGGCTTCACCAAGTTGGTTTGGGTCATTTGGCACCAAATCCTTGCCAGCCCACTAGAAATTTCATTTCTATCATGGGATCTTCATTCTCCTAAATTCCAGGGTAAATATCTTTGGATTTCTTATTCTTCTGTATTTCACTTTCCAATTCCCAACATTAGGTTTAAAAGTAATATTGATTTTTCTTTTCTTACATTCCTAACTCTTCCTTTTTGTTCTCTGTTGAGCAGTCTACCCTAATGATAATAGTGGTAGTAGTAATAACAGTCATAATGGTAATAATAGTAATACCTTACCCTCCGCAAGCCATCCTCACCACAAATAAACTTTAGACAGGTTTCTTCCTCTTTCCTTAGAGCATTCTCTTTAAAAACCTTACAATTATAAACCATTTCTCTGCCTCTTTGAGATGCAAATCTTCCACATATTCATGTATTTTATAAGCTAGGACTGCCTTCTGGGGCCCTGGAGTCATTCCTTTGACATGTAGTTTCAAGGAACTTAGCACCCCCATTTCCAGTGTCTATGACAGGATGGGAGCCTAAGCATCGTCATTTATAAGTGAAATATGTTTTTAATTTACCTTTATAATAATATATTTTTTCAAAAAAAAAAAAAAAGCATTCATGAATTCAAATAACTCAATGTATAACACACCCGATTGACCAATTGCTCCCCATCGTCCTCCAGTACATTTTCAGTATCGAATCACAACCCATTGGAACCTTCCACTCTGTCTCAGTGGAGTTGAATTCAGACTAAGTTCTGGTCTCTCTCCCCAATTGCAAGAGCCTGAAGAGTCTTCATTGCTTGGTTAAAAAATGCACTTTGTCCAGAGCAATTTTACTTTGATATCCTCACATGTGATTTAAGATCTGATCAACCAGACATTCCTGTGAAATGTCTTTCAACTTGTAAAAAGATAAAAATTATGTGAACCTGTTTTAAAAATTATAAATCCCCTGCTAAATCCTAAACCTGCTAGGGTTATAATTTGCAGGGGAGAGGCTCGGCCCCTGTAGCTCAGCGGCTAGTGCACCAGCCACATATACCAGAGCTGGTGGGTTCAAATCCAGCCTGGGCCTGCCAAATAATAATGACAACTACAGCCAAAAAATAGCTGGGCATTGTGGTGGGCACCTGTAGTCCCAGCTGCTTGGGAGGCTGAGGCAAGCAAATCGCTTAAACTCAAGAGTTTGAGGTTCCTGTGAGCTGTGACTCCAAAGGTGACATCATAGTAAGACTCCGTTTCAAAAAAAAAAAGTGCATTTTAATAATTTGCAGGGGAGATTGTTGCTAATCTGTATAGTTAATAAGCAATCCAGGTGAATTCTCTCACTAGGTAATCATGGGATTAGGGTAGGGAATCAGGTATAATTCTCTCTATTCTGTTATTTCATCTGATCATAAAACTGTTGTCCACACAGATGGCCCCCAACTTAAGATGGTTTGGCTTACAACTTTCAACTTTACCATGGTTCAAAAGCGATAGGAAACAATAATCTATTCCAATGCTAGAGAACTATCTGGCTGTGTAGGTGATTTCAATGTAGCGTTATCTGAAGAAATTTTCAAGGGTAATTTTGTCTATATGTGACTGCTGTGGACTAAACCGTCCCACCCACTTCTGCAAATTTGTAAGTTGAAGCCTTAATTCTAGTATGGCTATATTTAAAGATCAATATTTTAAGAGGTAATTAAGGTTAAATTACCATAAAGGGTGGCATCCTAATCTGATAGGATTGGTGACCTTAGAAGAGAAAGAAGACAGAGGGAGCTCTCTCTTTCTCCATATACACACATCAAGAAAAGGCCATATGAGGACTTAACAAGAAGGTGGCTGTCTGCAAGCCAGGAAGAGAGCCCTTACCAAAACCTGAATTAGTCCAGCATCTTGACCTTGGACTTGCCAGTCTCCCAAACTGAGAGAAATAACTGCCTGCTATTTAACCTAGCCTGTGATGTTTATGTGGCAGCCTGAGCAGACTAATGTAGTGACTTTCTTCTGTTACACTGACTTCAGAATCCAGTCCTGATGTCAGGTATGGCTCAGGTACCTAAAATGGGAGCCTTTCTCCAGCACACCCTTTGAGCTGTGTGTTACTACAATACAGGCACAGGAGGCAAACTTGAGTTATTCAAAGTATATCCTCCCCTATTCCCCAGACTACTGTGCAGAGATGGTGACTGCCATTAAAATAAATCTTGAGCAGTGTAATGTCCTGGAAATGGCATAGTATTTGTGGTGAGACAAATCTGGGTTCCAAACTGATGCAGCCTACTAGTAACTATGTAACTCAAATGATCTCTCTGGGCTTCACTTTTCTCATTATAGAATAGAGAAAATAATAGTATCTAATTCACAGTGTTGTGGGAATTCAATGAAGTACTATATGTAGACAGTTAAGCAAAGTCCTTAGCACAGACTAGGCACCTAATAATAGGTAGCCATAAGCACAATATTCACAAGGCATTTATTGGACACTGGTTATGCACTACTCCTGGGTTGGCTGCAGGTAAAGTGTAAGACTGCTCCTAGAAAGCTGAAGACTTAAGAGACTAGGAACTTGCATGTAAAGATTGAACACACGATTGAAGGAAGATGAGGTCATTCTAAGCAAGGTTATCACTTAACACTTATCCTTGGAGCAGTGGTTCTCAACCTTCCTAATGCCGCGATGTATTTTTATTGTTACAAAGGAGTCACCACCCACAGGTTAAGCACTACTGCCTTAGAGAGCCCCTGGCAGGCATAGTTGCATTTACACAAGCAGTTTGTGTGTTGCACTGGTAGAAAGAGTATTTTTCCACCACCTTGTAAAATATGAAAACAAGAAAAGTATTCTGTTTACATTCTAGTCACAAAGTTTTATTCAGTGGCAGAAATGCCATAAATTCAGAGACACTATAGACATCCCTTGAAATATATATGGAAATAAAAGACTCACACATTTATACAAGAGAGTCAAGCCATTTTTTTTTTTTTTTTTTTTTTTAGAGACAGAGTCTCACTTTATCATCACAGCTCACGGCAACCTCCAACTCCTGGGCTTAAGTGATTCTTTTATTTATTTATTTATTTAATCATAGTTGCGTACATTAATGCGATCATGGGGCACCATACATTGGTTTTATAGATCATTTGACACATTTTCATCACACTGGTTAACATAGCCTTCCTGGCATTTTCTTAGTTATTGTGTTAAGACATTTATATTCTACATTTACTAAGTTTCACATGTACCCTTGTAAGATGCACCGTAGGTATAATCTCACCAATCACCCTCCTGGCTTAGGTGATTCTCTTGCCTCAGCTTCCTGCATAGCTGGGACTACGGGTGCCTGCCATAATGCCTGGCTATTTTTTATTGCAGTTTGGCCAGAGCTGGGGTCGAACCTGCCACCCTCAGTATATGGGGCCACTACCCACTGAGCCACAGGTGCTGCCTGAGTCAAGCTATTTTGATCTCATTCTGTCTTGAGTCTTAGTTCCTGTACATGCTAAAAATAATGGGTCACTGAGGTAATTGACAGGTGAGTCAAATCCCATCAGGGAATATTTGCTAAGAGGAATAATTATCCTGCAGGTGGTCAATTAAGTCACCCCTTGCTGCTCTCTTCTGTCTGGTTCAGTTGTTTTCAAAACCACAAAACTGTTCAATAACCTCTAAAAAAAAATCCCCATTGCCATTTGTCTGTAAGAATTAAAAGGCATTTTGATCTAAGCCTTTGAGAGTATTCTTTAAAAAACAATGTTAATAAAAGTGACTTTATTTATAGCATGTACAGATTCCTAGAGATATTTTTAGAGCTGTATTTTCCTGTACATAACACACATACACATCAGTGGCTCAACACATGTATAAAATAATGTGAAAACACATAGTAGTTAAAAATAATTTGGAAGTGCACTCAGTGGGGAATTTGATCACCTGTGGGACATAATGCAACTAAATAGTTGCTATTGCTAGTGCTGTTGCATTAAATCCAGCATTGCTTTAAAACCAAGCCCCTGGAAGGGCTGTCTGGTCAGGCACATCCATCCACAGTGGCCTCCCTCGCTATACCTTTTTGGTCATATAGATCTCTTGAATTATACATTCAAATTCATCCTTGCAAGGTGGAGTAAAAACATAACATCAGACTAGTTGTTAATTAATTAATTTACAATCTTTAATTGTAAAGAACAGAAGCCTCTCAGTTTACCAGGCTTCACTAAAGGAGAACTGAAAGGGAAGAAAATGTTTTTAGGACACCAAAACACTGGTCATTTGCATCACTTTCCTGATAAATACCCTTCCAAAGCAATCATCTCAAATCTTTACGAGTGGAGGTTCTCTTCCTCAGATCTGTCTGGCCCTGCCATGCTAATTTCTTACTTTTCACTTGTGTATCAGTCTATCCTGTGACCCAGTTGTCTTTCACTGTTAAACCTAACACATGAATACACAGCAAGATACAGAGTCAACATGATGTGGCTCCTCTACTAACCTCAGAGGGCATCAGGCTTCAAAACACATCATTTGGAGAGGAGTACCTGTCTCACGATGGAGCTCCACAGCTCTGGGATCCCCTACTTCTTCATGAGAGCTGCCTTGGGAACCCAAAGCAGCAGGGTGGTAAAGAGAAAGTTCACATACCTTGAAGTTGGATGAAAAAGAAGGAAAGGATACTGGAAAGAACGAGAAACTGTACTGCCTTGTCTCCTTTGTTTTGCTGAGAAACCATAGAACCCTCAAGGGAAAATTCAGAAGGCCTCAAAGGTGCTTCTATAATTTATTGCTTCTATCATAATGGCTGGGAGGAGGAGAGAAGGGAAGGGGGTGGGTGTTAGTGTTAACTCGCTCTGCTACCGTAAGTCTATCTTAAAATCACGTGAAATCAAATAATGAGAGTTCATCTTCTCTCCCACTTTCCATTTGCAATAAGCAATTAATCTAATGTTAAGTTTTAACTCTGCTCCTCAGTCTCATATCTTCATTCAAATGTGTAACTAATATGAACACCAAATTGCCCCTTTGGATATTTTTGTATTTTAGTGGAATAGCACATCATAAATACATATATTTACAGCAAAACCATTTAAGAAAAAAAGTGTGCTGTCCCAAGAGAAAACTAAACCATGTTTACAAGTTGCATCTAAGAAATATATTAACCTCTAAATTACAGCTCCCTAAACATTGTCCTCTGCCACCAGGATTTAGATATTATGGTGTGAGTCATTAAAATCACCTCACTGGCAGGTTAATACTCGCTTTATTCATTTGTGAATTATAGGGTAAAAACTGTCATTTCATTACTAATTACTTCTATTGCAAAGAACAATGAATAGAAACAAAATTTTGTCACTAAAGATTTTAAAGAAAAACCTTTAAGGTGGTTCCAGAGTGAATATATTTAACCTGAACCTCATATTTTATTAAGCTACTGCTATATTTTTGAGATTACACAGTAGTAAATTTTGTAAAATTGAACATGTGTTCCATCTTGGTAGTTCCAGAATGATAAAACTCAAAACAAATGAAAATCCTACCAAACTTGTCCACAGTCACACCCTACAAAACTACATTCTTTGGCCAATGTTTGGCTTTGTTCTTACACAGTCAGTAGGAGAAGGTACTATTTGTTGATCTTAGTACATAAGATGCTACACTAACACCAAAAAAACAACAAACATATCAAAAGCCAAGTGCAAAGTAGCAACACTCTTAACACCAGATGGGAAAACTTTGTAACCAATGGAGAAAAATCCCAACAAAAACTTTAAAAAATTAAAATGCCAAGAAGTGACAGTGTGCCTCAGGATCAAAAGTTGTTACTTCCTCCTATTTCTTCCATTTAAATGAGAAAATAAGTCAAACAAAATCTTATTTTGTATCATTTATGAGTTTCTCAAGCAAAAATTAAGAGAATTTTTGGAATAATGGTTTAACTAGTAAATCTTAGGAGAACTTTATATCACTTTTAAGAAAGATTGTTGGTAGCTATCTATACATTCATTTATAATATGCATTGTACTTAAAAATAACAAAAGTCATCAACTTATTTATTGTGGCATTGTTTATAATCACAGAGCATTAGAATGCCCATGTAGAGGGGAATGTTGGATAAACTATGGTACATCCACATGTACTGTGAACATGAAGCACTGCGCAGCCATTCGAACAGACTAAGGAAGATCTCTATGCAGTAATACAGAAAAATTTCTAAAATAAACTGTTAAATGAGAAAAGTAGAGGACAAAAATTATCTATAGAACACTATCTGTCATGTAAGAAAAAAGAGGGTACAGAAAAAATTTATACTATAACACAGCAAATTTAATACATTTAATACAATGTAGGGTTATGAAATAATTAGAAAGATACTGACCTTGAGAGTCATGAGCATCTAGATATGGACTACAGTAGGAACCTGTTTAGCTTTGTCTCCCTGAAGTTGTATTTTCCTCAGCAGCTACTGAATAAGCTCTCATTTGGCTTATCTTACTCTCTAATAGAAAGACCCCAATTCCAATAACCTTTTTTTACTATCATTGCAGGTTTACTGTGGTTATTATTTGATTAAGGCACTATTCTACTGTGAAGCTGTATCAAGCTGTTTTTGAAAAGGCATGCTTCCTAATGGGGACCACTCTGGAGGTGTGGAGGTGGATGGATCTGAACACCTGTGGCTCCATTGTTGGGTATACTCAAGGGTATCTACTCCCACTGCCTTTTAAGTCATTCACTCAATGAGCATTTATTAAATACCTTTCATCAGGCACTGTGCAAAAGATAAAAGACAAAGAAGACATGGTTCCTCGCTCCAAAGAGCTCACAGGTGTATTAAAAGATTTGTAATCAAACAAGCACAAGGCACGTATCACATGTGCCCAAGGCACTGCCAAGCCAATGTGGAAGGCCTGGTGTGCTTTTCCTGGGAATGGAGGTGTCAGGAAGGACTCACTAGAAGAGGTACCTATTAATGAATCTTGAAAAATGCATGAGGAAAACTTAAGTAGAGAGGGAATGGGAAGGACATTCTTGGAGGATGGGGCTGCTCAAAGCAAGAGCTTGATATGTACATATTTCAGAAAGCTCTAGCAAGAGTTGTCTAGGCTATGATGTGGCTGAACCCCAAAGTGCATTGCATTAGCCTTTGTGTATTTATATAGACTCTAATGGGTATCATTACCAATAATAAAAACAGCAACCAGCAGGCAGATCAAACAAGTCAACAGGGGAGAGAGTAAGCAGTTATACAATTTGAGGCAGCTCAGTTTCAGAAAATCGTTAAAATGATTTTACACCATTACTCACTTGAATGGAAAGTGGTGTGAGTGTGATGTACAGGTTAATACTTTTATATTAAAAGAATTGAATTATTTTTCTATTATTACTATTATATTTGCTATCTACTGTTACTGTATATATACTCTTAGTATTACCGTAACTATTTTGCTAATATTGAATTACCAACTTGATATACTAAATCAAGTAAATTTATTACATTCAAATCTCAGGATATATTTTGCACTTACTGTACCTAAATTTTTTCCTCTTACTCTTTTCCAGAAATACCTTTCCTTCACTCCTTTAATGAAAATTATAGCCTTTTGATATATAACAAAAGCTTTAACATAGGAATCTTCTTTGACTCAGAAATTCCTCTTTGGGTAATTTATTCTGAGCCAAGATAAACATCTTTGTAAAAGATTAGCTAGGAGAGTAAATCCTTTTTAAAAAGTCAATCTTGGTTTGAGTGGAGTAAGATGGCAGACCATAGGACCACTCAGCTGACCTCTTCTAGAATGACTAGGGAAAAAGAGAGAACCCAGCCATACCTGGTGCAGGACCTTACCTAGAGTTGTAGCTCAGGGAGTACAGTGAGGAGGTGGTGAGCTGGATACAGCATGTGATCCAGAGTGGTAGAAATCTGATGAATTAGACAAGTGATTGTGACCTTCTGGGATCAGCTGACCCCCCACAGAGGTCCAGGATGGGAGGAAGACTTTCCTGAGTTTTCAGTTGTTAGGGGAAGCTGCACATTGAGTGGAAAGCTTGGAAGAGTGAGCAGACTTGAACAGTATACAGGAACAAGATTTGAATACAGGTTCAAGTGGATTTGCCATAGTTTTGGTGGCTGGTGAGGCAGCCATACAGAGAAGGTCTTGGCAGCTGGGGGGTGGGGGGGACTGTTATTGTGGGAAGGTTGTGAGAAGGTCTTAGCAGGGGCCTAAAGCATGGGCGTCTTAATTCCACCTGCTGGAATAACAACTCCACTCTTGGTATAGGCTGAGGGACTCCCACACCCCACAGGAACTGGAGTCAGGAGGCACTGTGAGACCTGCCCTTGAAGGATTCTTATGAGTTTTAAGATACCAACCCAGCAGGGTCTGAATGTTGAGGTGATTACTGAAGGCAACTAAGTATGGAATAAGGACCACAGCGGTTGCTGGCTATGTTCTCTGTCTCCCAAAAAATCCACAGCAACATCTGGTGTCTCAGCATGTTGCAACATATTGTCATCAAAAGCAAAGACTTTTGTTTATTTGGCTTTGTTCAGGCTGAGGCCCCTTCAAGACCTAAACTCTGAGACAAGGTATTTGAGGCAAAGGAAGCAGTGAGAAGGAAAAAGGAGACCAAGGAGCTGAACAAGAAGAAAAAATACATGAGGAGGAACCAACAGAAAAATTCAGGCAACATGAAAAAACAAAACAGAGGAATTTCCCCAAGAGACCATGAGGCAGCTACTGCACAAGACTCCACCTATAAAAAAAATTAATGGACTTGACAGAAAAGGAAAATATGGATGATAAATACAATAAAAGAATGGATGAGAAAATGGAAAGACATTACCAAAAGTTGGATTAGAGACATGTAGAATATAGAAAGAATATGACAGAGCTTAAGGAAATGAAGGAGACAATCAGGGAAAGTAAATATGCAGTAGAAAGTATCAAAAATAGGTTAAACCATGGAGAAAAAAGAACCTCAGGGCTACAGGATAACTAGCCCTGAGTTTCGAGTTAACTAAGGTAGTTAAAGAAGCAGAAAAGAAGAGGGAGAAAGCAGAACAGGAGCTTAGAGAATTATGAGACTCAATGAAGGATTCAAATATATGAATAATAGGGTTTCCTGAAGGGGAAAAAGATTGTCCCAGAGGAATGGAAGCCCTACTGGAAACTATCATAAATGAAAACTTCCCAAGTTATACTAAAGACCCCAACACACTTCTTTCAGATGGGTATCGAACCCTGGGTCATCTCAACTCACACAGAGCCTCTCCAATACACATTGTAATGAACCTGTCCAAAGTCAAGATGAAAGATATAATTCTTCAAGCAACCAAGACTAAGCGCCAACTGACCTACAGAAGCAGAGCCATTAGGATGACAGCAGACTTCTCAACTAAAACTTTCTGAGCCAGGAGAGAATGGTCATACAACTTCAACATTCTTAAACAAAACAATTTTCAGTCCAGAATTCTGTATCCTGCTAAACTAAGCTTCAGAATTGATGGAGAAGTCAAATTTTTTCAGATATACAAGCATTGTGGAAATTCATAATAGGACCAGCTCTACAGGAATTACTTAGACCTATTCTCAACACTGACCATCACAATGGACCACCATCAAAGTAAACACCCAGAAGCTAAAGGTCAAAACTTAGCTTCCATAATGATTCAAAGGATAAAACTACATAACAGACTTTCACAAAATAAGATAAATATAACTCCACCACACTTACCAATTCTCTCAATAAATGTCAATGAACTGAATTCCCCACTGAAGAGACCCAAGCTGGATGATTGGATAGAAAAGCACAAGCCATCCATATGCTGTCTCTAGGAGATACACCTAGCCTTGAAGGACAAATCAAGACTCAGGGGTAAAGGATAGAAAACAGTATTTCAAGTAAATGGGAATCAGAAGAAAGGAAAGGTTGCAATCTTATTTTCAGATACAAGCAGATTTAAAGCAACTAAAGTTAAGAAAGACAAAGATGGACACTTTTTAGTGGTCAAAGGAACAACACAACAAGAAGACATTTCAATTTTAAATACTTATGCATCCAACTTAAATGCTCCCAGATTTATGAAACAGACTTTGATAGATCTGAGCAATATGATATCCCATAACAACATAATAGTTGGGAACTTAACCACTCCTCTGATAGAACTGGACAGAGTCTCTAATCAGAAACTAAACAAAGACACAAAGGACTTAAATGTGACCCTAGAAAAAATGGAATTAATAGACATCTACAGAACACACCATCCCAAAGCTAAGGAATATACATTTTTCTTGTCAGCCCATGGTACCTACTCCAAAATTGATCACATCCTAGGATACAAATCAGACTTCAGCAAAATTAAAACAGAAATTATACCTTGTATCTTCTCAGACCACAAGGCAATAAAGGTGGAACTCAACTCTAACAAAAATGTTCATCCGCACACAAAGACTTGGAAATGAAACAACCTTATGCTGAATGATAGCTGGGTTCAGGAAGAGATAAAAGAGGAAATCATTAACTTCCTCAAACATAACAACAATGAAGACACAAGTTACCAAAACCTGCGGGATACAGCAAAAGCAGTCTTAAGAAGGAAATTTATGACATTTGAAAAACAGAAAGAGAGAACATCAACAAACTCGTGAACCATCTTATGGAAATGGAAAAATAAGAAAATCTAATCCCAAACCCAGCAAAAAAAAAAAAAATAATAATAATAATAATAATAAGCAAAATTAAATCAGAGATTTTTTTTTCTTTTTTTGAGACAGAGTCTCATTTGGTCACCCTTGGTAGAGTGCCATGGTGTCTTATCTCACGGCAACCTCAAACTCTTGGGTTCAAGTGATCCTCTTGCTTCAGCCTCCCAAAGTAGCTGGGACTGCAGGCACCTGCCATAGTGCTCAGCTATTTTTTAGAGACAAGGTCTCACTCTGGATCAGGTTGGTCCAAACCTGTGAGCTCAGGCAATTCACACACCTCAGCCTCCCAAGTGCTGAAATTACAGGTTTGAGCCACCATGCCTAGCCTATATCAGAGATTACTGAAATTGAAAAACTAAAGAACTATTCAGAAAATTTACAAAACAAAAAGTTGTTTTTTCAAAAATAAAAATAAAATTGATAAACCTTTGGCCAGATTAACTAGAATCAGAAAAGTAAAATCTCTAATAACATTAATTAGAAACAATAAAGGGGAAATAATAATAGATGCCACAGAGAGATAAGAGATAATCTCAAAGCATTACAAGAAACTCTATGCCCAGAAATTGGACAATGTGGAGGAAATGGATCAATACCTGGAAGCACACCCTCTCCATAGACTTAAGAAAAAACAGATCTCTCGAAGAGGCTAATTTCAAGAACTGAGATAAAAGAAATAATAAAAAATCTCCCCCTCCCCAAAAATGCCATGATACAGATGATTTCACACCAGAATTCTATCAAACTTTCAAAGAAGAGCTTCAACCCCTACTGTAGAAATTATTCCAAAAAATTCAGAAGGAAGGAATCTTCCCCAATACATTCTATGAAGCAAACATCACACTGATACCAAAACCAGGAAAAGACCCCACTTAAAAGGAGAATTTCAGACCAATTTTACTAATGAATATAGATGCAAAAATTCTTAATAAAATCTTAGCCAATAGATTACATCTAAATATTAAAAAAAATCATTCATCATGATCACGTAGGTTTCATCCCAGGGAATGCAAGGATGGTTCAACATACGCAAGTCCATAAACGTAATTCACCATATCAACAGAAGAAAAAACAAAGACCATATGATCTTCTCTATAGATGCAGAAAAATCATTCAATAAAATTCAGCATCCTTTTCTAATTAGAACACTTAAAAATACAGGCATAGGTGGAATATTTCTTAATCTGATTGAAGCCATCTATAACAAACCCACAGCTAATATTATACTAAATGGAGTAAAACTAAAAGTTTTCCACTTAGCATTGGAACCAGACAAGGTTGTCCTCTATTGCCACTACTAGTAAACATAGTGCTGGAAGTTCTAGCCAATGCAATCAGGCAACAGAAGGAATTAAAGGGCACCAAAATGGGGGAAGAGGAGGTCAAACTCTCACTCTTCACTGACAATATGATCTTATACTTAGAGTGTAGGATAATATTTAAAAATAAACATATCCTACATCAAGCACACAAAGTAAATTCAGTGTGAGTTTAAAATGACTTGTTTTTCTTCCAGAGGCTTAGGAAGTCTGGACCCCCCTGGGTTACTCACAGAGATAGGCTTTTTTGGAAAATTCCTTAGGCCTTTTCTCTGAGGCAGTACACCCCGTTAAGCCTGAGATCCAAGGGCGTGTAGCCCTTCCTCAGAGACATGGGCCAGAGGGTTGACATATGTTAACAACATATTGTCAGAGGTCTATAGATATTCTGCCCTGAAGAAAGGATACAGTCATTACTTCATACTGGGAAGACTGAGTGAATGCTTGAGGATATTGTTCCCCTGTGGCTACTTCCGTCTTTGTGCCCTGCTCGGAAATTAGTCATTGTCAAGAAAATAGGAGAGATTTAC
>CAUYPK010099208.1:0-52210 GCA_963574355.1 Loris lydekkerianus
CTTTAACTATCTGAGTTATCTCAAGAGCTTTGTCCTCTACCTCCAAAATTCTTTCTTCTGCATGGTCTAATCCTGTTGTTGATACTTTCTATCGCATCTTTAAGTTCCCTAATTGACTGCTTCAGTTCCTTCAGCTCTGCTATATCCTTTCTATATTCTTCATATTGTTCATCTCTTGTTTGATTCTGTTTTTGGCTTTCCTTTTGGTTATTTTCCACTTTCTCAGCAATTTCCTTCATTGTTTCCATCATTTCCTTCATTGTTTTCATCATCTGTATTCTAAATTCCCTTTCTGTCATTTCTAGCATTTTTTATAGGTGGACTCCTCTGCAGTAGCTACCTCACAGTCCCTTGTGGGGGTTGCTCTGGACTGGTTTTTTATGTTGCCAGGAGTTTTCTGCTAATTGTTCCTCATGAGTGATTTCTTTTATCTGTTTCCTTGCTCTAGTTTTCCTTTCACTTCCTCTTGGTCTTTAAGTTGCCATGCCTCTGGACCAGGGTTTCTATGAGTCCTTTTGGTACAGGACCAGAAAGATGAGAAGATTGAAGAGCAAGAAGGAAAAAAAAGAAAGAAAAAAGAGAAAGGATAGGGGGTGGGTAAAAGGAATATTGACAAAAAGAAGAGAGGCACAGAAGAGGGAGATAGGAGCAATATAGGTATACAGTAAGGAACTTTGACCCAACCTTAAAAACCCCCAACCACTGGGGGTGCCAGGTTGGGTAGTTCCCTTGAGGTCAGCAGCTCTTTGCTAGCCTGTTCAGACACAGTACCCCACCTCCACCAAGTAGAGAGGAAAAGCAAAAATGCTATAAATCAAACCAAAACAAGCAAACAGAAAACTTTACAGGATAAAATTGGTGGAAAGACCAAATTATAGAGGTAGAAACACTAGCAAAAATGAAGCTCTAATTGTTGAAAAAGGCAATAATGGAAAATTGTATTTAAAGTAGAAAAATGAAGAAAGAAAATAAAGAGAAAAAAAAAAAGAAAAGAAAAATCTATAGGGAAAATGTTGAAATGAAAGAATAAAAAAGCTAAAAACAAAACCAAAAACAAAGCAGTATATATATCTTGCTTGATGTTGTCTGGGCAAAAGGTGACGTTCTGGGGTATGAGATGTTAATCACAATGCTGGTACAGCTGTACGAGATGAAGACTGGAGGCCTGTGCTGATTTCTCAAATCCCACAGAGTGGAGAGCCTAAATCTCTCCTCAGCTTGCTTAAAAGGCACTTTAAACTGCTAACCTTGGCTGAGCAGAAGCTTTCCCAGGAAAGCACTTATTGCTGGGATCAGGCCTGAAGTGGCTATCCCTTACCCAGTGTGCCAAAACCGGTCTCACTCTATGCCCCTGAGGGCCAAGGCTGTAAGGCGTTTCAGTCCCCGCCTTTAGGCTACTCAGTCTAACTAGAGTGCTCAATCTCACCCAATCCTTGCTCGGTGACCCTGAGGGCTGAGCTAGCCGGGGCAGTTCTCCCACAATGGCTCCACGCAGCCCACTATTAGCTTCATCCGGCTCAGCAGCTCAGTCTGGGGCCCTAGACAACACTTAAAATCCTCCATACTCTTGCTCAAGTTCTCCCAAGGTAGTTCAACTGAGTGCCAAATCCAAAAACAAAACAGCTCATAGGTAAGGCCTTTCCAGTTTGCAATCTCACTGCTGCTGTACTTACAGCTGCCAGCAGGATTAGACCCAACAAACACACACAAACATTTGCCAGTTCTCCACTGCTTTTGTCCTCCTCATGGGGTCCAGAAGTCTCTCACTGACTCCCTGTGCCCCAAAGGGATGTTTCTGGGAAGATCCCACCAGCCAGAGATGCCTGGAGTCTTCTCTCCCCAGACTCACTGTGCCCAGTTGCAAGGAAGCTCAGAATATAGAGTTTTTAATCATGGAAGCTGTAAGGACTTGGGAAGGACCAGATGGCCACCTAGGCTCTCTATGAGGTCACACTTAACTTTGGATTTTTTTATATGAAGTTTTTTTTTTTTTTAGTACAGTATCTATGGATTATTTTACTTCTTTTTATTTTTTATTTCTAATTCATATGAGGGTACAAATTTTCAGTTTACATTGTTCTCATTTCCAAGGTAAAGTTCAAGTTGTAGTAGAGCCCTTCACCTACAAGGTATGCTGAACACCCCCACATTGTGCACTTTAGGTGAGATCCCTCCAATTGTCCTCCCTCCTCCTGCCAATTGCCCTCCCCGGCTCCCTCCCCTCTCCCTGTAGGTGGCTGTATTTGTGTTTTATCCTTCATGTGTGTGTCTGTAATTGTTTATATGTTGATTTCATGTTAGTATTGAGTACATTAGATTTATTTTCCTTTCTTGAGATCCTTTGCTAAGAAGAATGTGTTTCAACTCCATCCAGATAAACACAAAAGATGTGAAGTCTCTATCTTTTCTTGTGGTTGAATAGTGCTCCCATAGCATATATACACCCCAGTTTGTTAATTCACTATGGGCTGATCAGTACTGGGTTGCTTCCACAACTTGGCAATTATGAATTGAGCTGCAATAAACATTCTGGTGCAGATGTCTTTGGGGTAAAATGATTTCTGTTCTTCTGGGTAGATACCTAGTAATGGAATTGCAGGATCAAATGCAAGGTTGACTTTTAGTTGTTTAAGAATTCTCCATACTGCTGAGGCAAGAGAATTGCCTAAGCCCAGGAATTGGAGGTTGCTGTGAGCTGTGTGATGCCATGGCCCTCTACCGAAGGCAACGAAGTGAGACTCTGTCTCAGAAAAAAAAAAATTCTTTCCATACTTCTTTCCATAAAGATTGTACCAGTTTGCAATCCCACCAGCAGTGTAGAAGTGTTACCTTCTCTCCACATCTACACCAGCATCTGCAGATTTGGGACTTTGTAATGTGGGTTAATCTTACTGGAGTTAAGTGATATCTCAGAATGGTTTTGATTTCCATTTCTCTGATGATTAAAGGCAATGAGCATTTCTTCATGTGTTTGTTTTTCATGTGATTCATCTGTCATCTTCAGAGAAGTTTCTGTTCGAGTTTCTTGCCCACACAGAAATGAAATTGTTTGCTCTTTTCTTGTTGATTAATTTGAGGCCTTTGAGGCCATTTGAGAGTCTCTGTAGGCCTTTGTTGGATTCACAACATGCAAAAATCTTTTCCCATTACAAAGACTGTCTGTTTGCTTTGTTTGTAGTTCTTTTAGCTGTGCAGAATCTTTTTTGCTTGATCAAATCCCATTTATTTATTTTTGGTGTTGTTGCAATTGCCATGGTGGGGGGGAGTCTTTCTCATAAAATCTTTTCCCAGGCCAATACTTTCAAGCATTTTCCCCACACTCTCTTCTAGAATTTTTATTGTTTTGTGTCTTAAATTCAAATCTTTTATACAGCGAGAATCAATTTTTGTCAATGGTGAGAGGTGTGGGTCCAGTTTCCATCTTCTACATGTGGCTAACCACTTTTCCCAGCACCATTTATTAAATAGGGACTCTTTTCCCCAGTGCATGCTTTTATTAGATTTATGAAAGATCAAATGGTGATATGTATCTGGTCTCATCTCTAGATTTTCTATTCTATTCCATAGATATATATCTCTCCATGCTGTTTTTTTGTTTCATTTTGTTTTTTGTTTTTATTAAGACAGTCTCACTTTGTCACCCTCGGTAGAGTGCTATGGCGTCATAGCTCACAGCAACCTCAAACTCTTGGGCTCAAGCAATTCTCTTGTCTCAGCCTCCCTGGTAGCTGGGACTATAGGCACCCACCACAGTGCCTGGCTGTTTTTGTTGTGTGTTGTTGTTGTTGTTGTTGTTATGTTTAGCAGGCCCAGGCTGGGTTCGAACCCAGCAGCCCCGGAGCATGTGGCCTGTGCCCTAACTACTGAGCAATGGGCACCCCCCCCAATGATGTTTTGATCACTATAGACTTGTAGTGTAACTTAAACTCTGGTAATATTGTTGTTGTTATTGTTTTGAGACAGACTCTCACTCTTTTGCCCTGGATATAGTAGGGGAGGTGTCATAATAGCTCACAGCAACCTCAAACTCCTAATCTCAAGTGATTCTTTTGCCTCAGCCTCCCGAGTAGCTGGGACTACAGGCGCACACCACTATGCCCAGCTAATTTTTTCTATTTTTAGAGAACGAGGTCTTGCTCTTGCTCAGGCTGGTCTGAAATTCCTGACCTCAAGGAAACCACTTGCCTTGGCCTCCCAGAGTGCTAGGATTACAGACGTGAGCCACCACACACAGCCATAAATTTGTTTTTTTTTAATTTAGGCACATAGCACTGCTTATTAGATGGGTTGTCATAGATAATTTGACTTGAACTATATTTAAATTGTATATTTGAACAATTTTAGTATTGGGTGATTTAGCATGAAAACTTGGCAGAGCTTTTTTTATGTTCAATTAATTTTTTTGTTACAGTTAGTAATTTTATAAACCAGTAAGTCTGTTTATTAGAGTTTGGGGAGTTTTTATCTAGTCTAAATGATATGATTTTAAAGTTATTAGAAACTTTTATTTATAAATGCTTGTCAGGGTCTTTTTATTCTTTTTTTAATTTATTTATTTTTATTCTTTTTATGAACTGCTTTAGAGATGTTACATGCCAGGATTTTTTTTTTTTTTTTTTTTTTGCTTGTGAAGAGTTTCTAGAAAATGTATTAGAATTAAGTAATTAGCTGTAGAAATGACTTAAAATGGTCATAGTTAAAGACACAAATGATAAGGAAATTGTTTATTTTTGTGGATTATCATAATTTAACATAATCATAATATGACAATAATATATTTAGACTATTAGAATTTTGGAAATCTCATATGATTTTGAAACATATATTAATAACATTTATAAAAGTATAATTTGAAGAAAATTGTACATCTTTTTTGACAGTGTTTTTTATGTAATTTAATATGTTAAATAAGCCTATTCATTATCTCTCTTTTGGCTATAGTAGGGGCCCTCTGTACTATCTCAAAGTTACTGTGAGGTCAAAAAAAGACTTAATTTTGAATGTGAAATTTGATTTGAGGAAGACCGTCATTTATATCAAAGGTTTAAAAACAATTGCCCAAAATAGGCCATTATAAAATAATAATCATTTATTTAACCAAATTGATAATTAAGAGGTTTTTAAAAATAAAAATTCTTACTTTTTGATAGGAGACAGTTTTTTAAACAATTAACAGTCCTGAAAAACCATTAGACACAATTTGTGGTTCTTTGTAGCTTACTCAAAAGTGAACAAACATATTTTACTGTCTCATATTAATATTACATGAAATTTTTTTAAAGAAACAAATGAATTTTATTTTGAAAAATATCAATGTTAAAGTTAATGTTAATAAAACTTTATCAGTAGGGGCGGTGTCTGTGGCTCAAAGGAATAGGGCGCCAGCCTCATATACCGGAGGTGGCAGGTTCAAACCCAGCCCCAGCCAAAAACTGCAAAAAAAAAAGAAAAACTTTATAAGTAAATTAATTTCTGTCAACTTTTGATCACCATATAAGATTTTAATAAGCCTTTTATATTTTTTACAAATATTTAAATTTGTTATATTCAATTATTTTTATTTAAAGCAATATTTTAAGTAACTTTTAAAGTATCCTGAATTGTTTTTTAACAAACACATTTATATCTTATAACTTTTTTATCAAGATGTATTTTTTTACACTTAGTACTTTTAATTGTAATATTAATTATTAATAATGTTTAATGAAAACCCTAGGAAGTTATTTCCAACTGTTATGTATTAGTATTTATGGATGAAAACTATTTTATAATTTCTAATTGTTTTGAACATTATATATTAAAAATTGCACTACATGATTTTTTAGATCATTTTAAAACTTTTTGTTAATAGATTTAAATATATTTAGTTTTATATCATGTAAAAATACAATATCAAATAATCTTAAACCTGTGTTTAGTAACTAATGTTTTAGTATTTTAACTAATTAGTTAATGTAACATAATTTTTGATTTTAAATAATTGAAAAGAAATTTGTAATTGTGGTACAGGTACCCTCTTTAATATCTTTCCTAGTTGTCCTGGATCTCACCTAACTACATGACATACAACACTGTTATGAAAGTCAGGGCCTGTCTGATTTTTAAATTTATATACTAGATGTGTATGGCTCAGGACAGAGAGCTGTGAAGATAATGTGTGAGAGATTGAATCCCTCCCAGGATAGCTGGAAGGCAAAGCTGGTCCAGGGAGGTGGGTCCGATATTGAGCTTTACTGGTCTTACTGTTGGTGGTCTAGGTGCCAAGACCACCTAGGGTCTAGGTGTTATAGACCCTAGACTCCAGAGGCTCAAAACCAAAAACATAATATCACAGACAAATTAAGCAAGTATTAAAAATGTATAGAAGCAGTGGTTTTATGACCTTAAAACATGTAGTAGAGGCAGCATAAACCTGTCCGATCAGTAGACTCAGACAGAAATGTCTGATATATTTAACTGACAATTTTGAGGTTATTTTTATTTTATTTTATTAACAATTTTTAAATTGTTGTACTTAACTAAATATTACCCCAGATATGTAACACATATAGGCATGTAGATACGGACACACAGAGAGAAACAAATCTTATAGTTTGTTTTGACGGAGTCTCACTCTGTCGCCCTGGATAGAGTGCCTTACTTCTCACAACTTCAAACTCTTGGGCTCAAGTGATCCTCTGAACTCAGCCTCCCAAGTTGCTGGGACTATAAGTGCCCACCACAACACTCAGCTAGTTTTTCTATTTTTGGTAGAGACAGGGTCTCGCTGTTGCTCAGGCTGGTCTTGAACTCTTGAACTCAGGCAATCCATACACCTTGGCCTCCTAAAGTGTTAGGAATACAGGTGTGAGCCACCACCCCCAGCCAGATCTTATAGTTTTTATACTACAAAGGATTTTTATTTGTTGGCTTTCAAATTATTTTTAATTTATGCTATTAATATTTTAATTATATCTGTTATTGTCCTAAACAATCATTACTTAGGCAATCCTAAATTTTTTTAACTTATTTATTTTTAATTTCAGATTAATATAAGGGTACATATGATTAGGTTACTTTGTTGGTGTTTGTTGGGTAGAGTCCAAGTTGTAGTTTAGCCCTTCACCCAGGAGGTGCACCCTATACCCTGACATTGTACCCTCTCGGTGAGAGTTTACCAAACCCCCCCCCCACTTCTCCCTTCCCCTGTCCTTGAATTTAATTGTGTTTTTCTCTCATGTGGGCAGGTAATCCAAAAATTTTATTTTTTAAGGGATAACTCTAGGTGAAATAAGGTAGAAAATTCATACCTTACAGAGAATTGAGACTTTAGGCCTAAATTTTGTGTAATTGTTGCTCAAACCAAGAAAAAAGGTATTGGTAAATATTTAGTTAAGACAAAATGGTCAGGAAAAACACCTTAAACAAAGGTAAAGCTATATGTAAATTTAAAATAATGATAGCATTTTTGATGTATACAGGTAAATACCCTTATAAATGGAGCTTTTGTATAGATGTAAATTTTTTATAACATGGTTTTGGAATAGTCAATTAAATGTCATAAAGATGGGGCAGTGCCTGTGGGTCAAGGAGTAGGGCGCTGGCCCCATATACCAGAGGTGGTGGGTTCAAACCCGACCAGCTTAGTTTAATAGGTGTTCTTTTAACTTAGCTATTGTTCTTTTGGTTAAAATTATTGTGTTTAGGGGAGAGTCCATTAGAAAACAGGGCAAAGAAAATATTTTCTTATGCCTAAATTCAGCCTGCATAGATCTGAAAAAAAAGTAAGCTTATTTTATCTGAGGGCCTACTTTTTACAAACATTTTCCCCAGGGTAGCGTTTTTTTTTTTTGTTTTTTTTTTTGCTTTTAGGACAGAACAGCAATTAAGCCAAAAAGTTAGTCAATTTAATTTTTTATTATTCAATAACTTAAGCTTTTTATGTATGTTTTATACAATCTTTTAAAAAAGAGAACAAAAATATTGAAACATTTTTAGAAGCTTCTATACATTAATCGGCATCCCTGGGCTTTGTGTAGTGTCTCACACCTGTAATCCCAACACTTTGGGAGACCAAGACAGAAAGACTGCTTGATTCCAGGAATTCAAGACCAGCTGGAAAACATAGCAAGACTCCAACTCTATAAAAAATAAAAAGTATTATCTGGGCATGATATCATGTGCCTGTAGTCCTAGCTACTCGGGAGGCTAAGCCAGAAGTATTGCTTGTCCAGGAGTTCAAGGCTGTAGTGAGCTATGATCACATTATCATACTGTGCTCCAAGCTCTGCAACAGAGAGAAACGCTGTCTATTAAAAAAAAAAAACAGGGCGATGCCTGTGGCTCAGTGGGTAGGGCCCCAGCCCCATGTATGAAGGGTAGTGTGTTTGAACCCGACCCTGGCCAAATTGCAACAAAAAATAGCTGGGCTTTGTGGCGGGCGCCAATAGTCCCAGCTACTTGGGAGGCTGAGGCAAGAGAATCACCTAAGCTCAAGAGTTGGACGTTGCTGTGAGCATGATGCCACAGCACTCTACTGAGGGCGATAAAGTGAGACTCTGTCTCTAAAAAAAAAAAAAAGCAGGCATGCCTTGATGACACTAATTCAGGGGCCCACATTTTTAAATGCACTTTTTGAATTACAGGGTCATTTATTTGGAATGTTTTACTATAATTTTAAATTTTCTTTGTAAGATTTTGTTATTTTTGTTAAGCATTGGTTTTTCCAGTGCCTAGTATTTATGTATGTATAGGTAGGCTTAGCCAAAAGGTAGAATACTCAAGTTGTTAGAAATTAAAGATCCTGGCTTGGCACCTATGGCTCAAGCAGCTAAGGCGCCAGCCACATACATTTAAGGTGGCTGCTTCGAATCCAGTCCAGACCCACCAAACAATAATGATGGCTGCAACCAAAAAGTAGGCGGGCATTGTAGAGGGCACCTGTAGTCCCAGCTACTTGGGAGGCGGAGACAGGAGAATCACTTAAGCCCAGGAGTTGGAGGTTGCTGTGAGCTGTGATGTCATAGCACTCTACCCAGGGCAACAGCTTGAGGCTCTGTCTCAGGAAAAAAAAAAAAAATGAGGATCCCATTTTTAACTTGAGTCTTGGCTTTGGCTCTCAGATCCCCTTTATCGTGTCAGCCAATGACTTTTCTCTACTTAAGCGTGCAGGAAAACAAAACAAAAAAACTAGAACACAAAAATCCCTGCAAATTTTTAAAAAACTGAAGTACCCCTGCAGCATTGTCATTTACTGCCAGTTTCTGTGTGACTAGGTCAGACATCCGAGGCCTCTAACTGGATCTAAGCCAGTTAATTTTTGGCTCCAATCCTGGACCCAGTCCATTTTTTGTCAAGTCTTCTAAACTCAGTTCAGATTAAAAATTTTCTCAGCCGGGCGTTGTGGCGTGCGCCTGTAGTCCCTGCTGCTCAGGAGGCTGAGGCAGAAGAATTGCAGAAGCCCAAGAGCTGGAGGTTGCTGTGAGGCCTGTGACTTCACCGCCCTCCACCGAGGGCAGTAAAGTGAGACTCTGCCTCTCCAAAAAAAAAAAAAAAAAAAAAAAAAAATTTTCTCAAACTCAGGCGGTTCAAAGCACAAATCTCTGGAGCTTCAGAATCTGAGAGAGAACGTCCTTAATGTGTGATCCCCAGTAGCAGTGAGAGAATAGTGGACAAACTGAGTCTGATAGATACATTGCTTGGTAACTTGGTACTCCTGGAAGTCACTGGGAGTTCTACTTCAGATGCCACATCTGCTAAAAGAAAAACCTTAGACCAGGGGTCCTCAAACTTTTTAAACAGGGGGCCAGTTCACTGTCCCTCAGACCGTTGGAGGGCCAGACTATAGTTTAAAAAAAAAACAACTATGAACAAATTCCTATGCACACTGCACATATCTTATTTTGAATTAAAAAAAAAACAAAATGGGAACAAATACAATATTTAAAATGAAGAACAAGTTAAATCAACAGACTTACCAGTATTTCAATGGGAACTATGGGCCTGCTTTTGGCTAATGAGATGGTCGATGTCTGGTCCCATATTTGTCACTGCTAGTCATAGCAAGTGATGCAAGCGTGCATCAGTTAGTCCTGAGACTGAGAGGAGGAGTGGAGAGACAGAGAGGAGGGGAGTCGGAGAGCGCCGCACACTTCCACACATGTGCGCTGTAGCAGGACAGGCAGTGGTGGCAAAAACACCCGGAGGGCCCGATCCTCGTCCTCGGTGGGCCGCATATGGCCCGCGGGCCGTAGTTTGAGGACCCCTGCCTTAGACAAAGAAAATTTAACAGTTTAAAGGGTAATTTGCAAATCAGGTAGCCTCAACAAGAATAAGTTTGGAGAGACTCTGTACTACCTCATGGTCCAAGAGGATTTATCAACACAGAAAAAGGAAAGTGATGTACAGAAAACAGAATTGAGAGACAGAACAGCCGGGTTGCTTGCAGTCTGGCGAACCTATCTGAACATGGTTTGAACAACTGGCTGCCTTTGATTAGCAAAAACTTTGTGATACAAACAGACTACATAGTTATAGTCTGTTACAGTTATAGTCTGTTTGTACATCCAATTAGGTTACTAGTATGGAGAAATTTCTAGCCCAAGCTTTAAGAAGGTAAGGAGGTTGCTTTAGGTTAAACTTCACAGGCCCAATGGTACAACAGTGTTCACTACTCTGGAAGTAGTAAGTGGGTGTCTCAGAGAGAGTGGGGGCTGAGAAGCAGCAGAGGGAGCTGAGATGTTGGTTAAGGGTCCAGCCTGGAGGGAGGCAGTGAGGGCTGGGTGAGCGTTCATTTTGAGGTTGGGTAAAAGACGGAAGTCATGGGAGAGGTTCCCCCTGAGACCACCTCACTCTGTACAGCTGAGGACCTGTGGCTGAGCCCCCTGACCATGGAAGACCTTATCTGCTACAGCTTCCAGGTGGCCCGAGGGATGGAGTTCCTGGCCTCCCGAAAGGTGAGCTCCCCAGCAGGCCCTCCAGAGGGAAGGAAGGCATAACCCCACCAGCATGCCATGATGTGCTCCATTCTAACCTCAACGTTCTGGTCCATTAACGTCTCTCCCATTTTGCAGAGGGGGAAACTGAGCCCCAAGTGTGGAATAGATTTCCCAAGTCCTCCTGGTTAATCCACAGCAGAACTGGGTGTGGGTCAGGGTCTGTCTGACTCCACAGAAATCCCCCCAGTTCCACAAACCCTTTCTGTGACTAGTACTAAAGATGCACAGAAATCTTTCCCCAAAAGAACAAGGCTCAGGCAGGGCATGCCCACCTTGGAGCTTCAGGCATGGGTCACCCGGGAGCCTGCACTGATGCCTCCTCAGCCCCCCCACTTCCCACGTTTCTAGTGCATCCACAGAGACCTGGCTGCTCGCAACATCTTGCTGTCTGAAAGCAATGTGGTGAAGATCTGTGACTTTGGCCTCGCCCGAGACATCTACAAAGACCCTGACTATGTCCGCAAGGGCAGCGTGAGTGCAGGCCACCAAGAGGAGAGGAAATAGGGCTGGGGACTGCAGACCTTCCTCCCATCCAGGAGGGGTGGTGCTGGCCCAGGGTGACATGAAGTCTTCCAGGCCAATAGCTAACTGCCAGGGACTCACTTTTCCCTGGGTGTCACCAACATCCAAGGTTCTGAGCCTATAGGGGACCCTCGTGATCTGCCCATGGAGACACCCAGGAGAAGGGGAGTGAAGACAGGAGTTGACAATCAGGCCCACAGTGCTACGGTCGGAGCTCATGTTTTGCCCAGTGCTGTGGTCCACGTGGAGGCCTCTGACTCCCTGCCCTCACCCTTTGGGGGCCTGGGTGTGCAGTAGCATCACATGGTATCTGTCCTGGTACTGGCCCTATCACAGGGCAGTACATCCATGCTCAGGAGGCAGCATGCATCTCCTTGTAGAGTCCAGAAGCAGCAAGGGAGGGAGCATCTGGTGCCAATTAGGGCTCTGCCCCATCGGTGGAAGGAGAATGAACAGGATAGACCCAGGCTGTGACCGCTGGGTGGAAGTGAGGGTCAGGTGTACATCTGCAGAAGGTCCTGAAAGCTAGGTTGCAGGGGTGCCAGGGTGGAAGCAGAGGCCAGTCAGGGAGGGCCACAGCTCTTAGGCCTCCCAGGCATGAGAGAGAGAGGATGGAGAAGAGGCACCAGGAGCCAGAGGAGGAGAGGTCAGCAGGGACAGCCTGGCTCCTTAGTGTGGGGACAAAGAAAGTAGACAGAGCACATTTGTCAAGGGAGGTGGGAAGTGCGTGCAGGGGTGCTATTTCCTCAAGGGCCTGGGGTGGAGGAGGTTGGTCAAATACCCCGCACTTCCAAGAGAGCTCAAAGGAAGAGCAGGGGCTGGACAGACCAGAAACAGCAGCAGGAAAGCCTTCCATCCTGGCAGAAGGGACCTGGTGGCTGGCAATAGGGCAACGGGTAGTGGTGGTGCCTGAGTGTCAGGCCTCAGCCCCCTCTCCCCGCCCACCGTGGGACACACCTCCCCCAACCTCCTGCAGGCCCGGCTGCCCCTAAAGTGGATGGCCCCTGAGAGCATCTTTGACAAGGTGTATACCACACAGAGCGACGTGTGGTCCTTTGGGGTGCTGCTGTGGGAGATCTTCTCCCTAGGTGAGTTCTGGGGGGAGCCAAGCTGGGGGATCACCTAGCTCCCAGCTGCAGGATGGGCCCTTCTGGTGCCAGGGATGGGCACCTGGAGGTGGTTCTCAGCTCCCACCTCTCCTAGGCCTGGGCTAGCCTCCAAGAGGACTAGGACATGGGCCACCCTGGTACCACTTCTGGAGGGTGTGAGCTCGAGCTCATGCCAGGGCTAGCCAGTTCACACGGCAGGGCAAGTCAGTTTACATGGGAGGGCCAACTCACCACAGGCTCCAGAGGGAGCCCAGTGCCCATTCGGCTGACACACCTGCTTAGGAGCTCAGGACCCAAATGCAGGGTGGGAGAGGCAATGAACAAGGGGAAAAGTTAAAATATTACCAAATGACAACAGGGATACATGCAATTACTGAAACTGGCAGGAAGAGCATAGGAGCCTTGGGGCTCGTGTGAGCCAGCGGGGCCCAAGGAGGGAGGACAGGGCCTCCTGTGTTGGAGGTGGGAGGGTGCAGGCAGGCGGTATCAGGTGCAGCAAGAGGCAGGGGAGGTTTGTGGAAACTGGCTGTGTGCAGTGATCTTGCCCCAAAGGATCCTGGCCACTGTGATTTCCATTTGTTCCATGAACAAGTTCATGGAGGCTTAGGGCACCTGTAGCAAGTGGGTAGCATCATCCTGTTTTAACTTCATGAAGAACTAGAGCTGAGAAGGCAGTGAGTTGCCCAGGCCCCCAGGTAGAGCACAGTGGGCTGAGTCACCATCTCCATTAGCTAAGGGGAGTGGAGGGAGGGGATGATTTGAGGAGGTGGGCTGAGCAGTGGATAGCCTGCCGTCCACCAGCCTACACCTTTCCTGCTGTCAGGGGCCTCCCCATATCCTGGGGTGCAGATCAACGAGGAGTTCTGCCAGCGGCTGAAGGACGGTACCCGAATGAGGGCCCCAGAGCTGGCCACTCCTGCCATGTGAGTCTCCCCCAGCCCTGCAGGTGTTGGGGCAGGGAGCGTGGTGTACAGATGGGCATGTGAGCATGAGCAGGGGCCATCGGGGAGGCCAGAGTCAGCAAGACAGGCCACTACCCTCAGGACACACGGATAACCAGGTACCATAAGTGATGGGCAACAGGCAGGAGGCCCAGCGCTCTGGAAACACCTGACAGGAGCCTGAGGTGGGGTGATGAGGGACTGAGCTGACACTGAAGGAGCAAGAAGCAGCTGGAAAGGGGGGACCTCTAGCAGGTGTGAGGGCCCCAAGAAGGCCGGGGTGGCCTGAGGGCAGGGTGGGCACCCTTGGACCAGTCAGCAGCCTTCTTTCCTGCAGACGCCACATCATGCTGAGCTGCTGGTCTGGAGACCCCAAGGCGAGGCCTGCATTCTCAGAGCTGGTGGAGATCCTGGGGGATCTGCTGCAGGTCGGGGACCAGCAGGTGAGCCCCCTCTTACCTTCCGGTGCCTGTCTGGGCCTCTGGTCCCCCTAAGCTCTGCCTACCTCCAAGCTGTCTGGCAAGGTCAGTGCATGCCCAAGTGGACACATGGGCATCTTCCTCTTGAGCACATACCCACTTGTGCCTACTCTGGATGCCATCCAGTGGTCAGAGCCAGTCCCTGCTCGTCAGGAGTCCCAGGCTGGTCCTTGCAGGCACCACTGAGCTGTGTCCCTCACCTTGCACCCACCCTGGCCCCTGAGCACATGAGCCCCTAAAGTGCATGTCCTGGGGTCTCTCCTCACATTGTGTTCCTCAGGACCCAGCTCCTGACAGGCACCCTGTGCGCTGGGGTCTAGGAAGGACTAGGGAGCAGCCTGCTGCTCGGGGCTTGAGGGCTGGGGTGGGCAGTTCCACCCTAAGAAGAAGATGGAAGTGCCAGCCTGGTTCCTAGGGCTGCAGGTGCAGGAGTGAGGCTGCTCATCTGTGTCCCGGCCCACTGCCTGCCTCATCCACAAGTGGGGCGCCAGGTGGGCTGTGGGGAACTGAACAAGGCTGGCATCATGAGCCTTCCACAGCCTTGCCCCCTCCCCTGCCTCAAGAGCTGAAGCATGCCAGGCTCTGGCACCAGCTTATTTCATCCTCAGAGCACACACTTGCCAACACAGCACTGTGACCCCACTTCAAGGGTGAGGAGCCCACACCATGCTGAGGGCAAGGGTGGGGCCAAGGGCGGGGTCTGATGGAGTCTGGCTCTGGCTGCCTCTCCCATCTCTGCCAGGAGGAGGAGGACCGCATGGCCCTGCGTGACTCTCAAAGCTCAGAGGAAGGCAGCTTCCTGCAGGCATCCACCACTGCGCTGCACGTCACTGACACTGATGCCGATGACAGTCCTCCAAGCCTGCACTGTCACAGCCTGGCTGCCAGGTCAGTGCCAACCTGGGTCCGGGAATGGGGCAGGGGAACAGGATGTGAACATGTTGTATTTTATCCTCCTGAGTCATGGAGGAAAAGCAGATTGCAGCAACCTGAGAGAGAAGTATACTCCACCTCAGAGAGCAGAGTGGTCCTAAATGCCCACAGGGCCCCATGCTGTTCTGCAGGCCTGGTCCATTTCAGGACTGTGCCCCTCAGTCCTCCCCTCTGCCCAAAAGCATCCTCTACTCTCTTGGTTCTGGCCCCCAGGAGGTCCCAGCCCAATATCAAGGGCACATCTCACAGGGAGGGGATGTGGAGTGAGCTGTGTTTAGGCCACACTCTTCCAGGATCTAATCACTGATTCATCTTGGAGGCAAGTCTGTAAGGCCGCTATCGGGGACCCTGGGGCCGGGGAAGGCTGCTCACTACCCATATGCAGGACCTGGAACTTGGCCTGAGTTCCCAGAGTTTTAGGTCAGAGGCCTCTTGCTCCTGGGCATGTACAATCCCACTGGTGCTACTGAGACCCAGGCCCTGAGAGTCCTGACCCATCTTTCCCAGTGTGGGGCAGGGCCAGGCCCTAGGGACAAGAACAGAGCTGGATCTTGCCATACTTCTTCCACCAGCCCTCCCTCCCCCCAACATGCACACATGTGCATGCATGGTCAGGCCAGTCAGTGGCTCGCACAGCAGACCTGCCCCCTGGCTCAGGCTGAAGGCCACACCTGAGCTCCCCAATCCCACACCACAAAGGGCTGGGCTGTATGCCTCTCACTGCAGAGCACAGCAGAGGACTCAGAGGGAATGCAGGCAAGGTGGGACAGGCTGTGCCCAGGGCCCCTCTGCTGGGACTGCATGGCAGATATCTGAGGTAGGGTCCAGGAGGAGCCCCAGTCAGCACCCAGACTCAGGCCCCAGGCTGGCCCTTCCTAGGAGGAGAGGGGACAGAAGAACAGTGGGGGGAGCTTTCAGGAGGGTTGCTGAGGTGTGTTTATTCAACACTTTCTGATTTCTCCCCACAGATATTACAATTGTGTGTCTTTTCCTGGGTGCCTGGCCAGAGGGATTCAGACCCAAGGTCCCTCCCGGATGAAGACGTTTGAAGAATTCCCCATGACCCCAACAACCTACAAAGCCTCTGTGGTATGGGAAGGGTGAGGCCTCAGATCAGGGCCAGGGCAGCCTCAGGGAGGCAGTGTCAGGAACTCCTGAGGCAAGTGACAGAAACCAACACTGACTTTTTAACAGAAAAGATTGTCCTTTGAAAATATATTCAGAGAGGAGGTCAGCATGGTTGGGTCTTTCCCTCCTGAGAGGCCACAGTCCCCCAGCCACTCCTTTCCCTGGCCTTTATGGCCCCCACACAGGCCTCCCCAACAGTACAGAGACCCACTTGGTGGGAAGACAGCTCTCCTCCTGGTGACTCTGTGCAGGAGTCCTGGATGCACTCAAGGAGGCTGGTTGGCAGGGCACAGTGGGGGCCTTGATTAGATCCCCACCAGGGACCTGGGCTTGTGCCTCCAGGGCCCGATAGAGACCTTGAGGCTGTCTAGCTCTCTGCAGTTTCTACACCAAGCCACAGTGGAAGGGTAGCAAGACCACTAAACTCAGGGTGTGTCTCCCTACTGATCGTCCTTCTAAGCAATGAGTTGCCAGTTTCTTTCGTATCCTCTCCCTGAGTCTCCTGGGACTCTTGCTCTTCCTGCACCCTGACAACATGCTTGGGCACCTTCTAAGCCGCTGGCATGTCCCACAGACCAAGCACAGCCCCCTAGCTCTGTTTCTCCTTCTGTGGTGGGGACCCACATGTCACCCGCATGTTCTGGGGATGGAACAGATGCCTTGTTTCTGGCTCATTTCCCACATGGACTGGTGTTACGTCAGCAGCTTGGGTTCATGATGGCTCATCCTGGCGGAGGGCAGTTGCCCTGTGGGAGGGTATTGTGGGGGGTCCCAGCTGTGGCTTGTTCTCTGAACACAGGACAACCAGACAGACAGTGGGATGGTGCTGGCCTCAGAGGAGTTTGAACAGATAGAGCACAGGCAACGACAAGGAGGCAGGTTCAGGTAAGGGCTTTGGAAGCATCCTCCCTGCACGTACTGGCATTGCCCTCCCCAGGAGGGGCTGGAGCAGTGCCCATTGTGGGACACTGGGGCCTGGGTGTTGGGCACTCTTCCCAAAACCTTCGTGGCTTTATTACTTTTCTGCACGTTCAAGGCAAGCTGCCCTGAGACCCAAAGCGTTTGTCTCACCGAAGGAGGCCCTTGTGTTACCATGCTGGCCTAGCAGTGCCATGCTGGCTCCGACACCTCCCTTTCACCTGACAGATGCTCAGAAGCTGCATCTTTGTGGAATCCTGTGTGACACGCCTCTCTGCAAGCCAGGGGAAGGTCAACCTCATCCCTGAACCCCCAGCCCTTCACCCAGTGGCCACAGAAGCCAGGCACATGCTGTAACCTGAGCTGGCTGGTGTCACATTGTGATAACAGAAATACCCACATATGCCTGTGTGGAGGGTGACTCAGATAGAAGATGTTCTCCAATTTACCCAACAAGATAGCCAGGGAAAAAAAAGTTCTGGCCAACTTGAATATTTAAACTTTTAAGAGTATAGATAAAAAAGAGTTAAATGTCTTTGAAAGTGTTCACTTTATTAAATTTATTTATACACACTTGTTTAAATAACAGGATCTGCAATGTTTTAGAAAACATCGGTCCTTCCCATTTTCTTCAGACCATCTGACTCATACCATCCACTTGCACCTCTGACATCATGTCTGTCAAGAGCCCCTTTTGGGGTCATCAGACACATTTTTCCAGAGCAAATCTTCTTCTCCTTACACTGTTTCTGAACCAGTATTTGTTGTCACTAAATATTTCACCCTATACCACAGTTTTTATTTGTATAACATGATGATAGTTGACATCTTTTTTCACCTTTCCTGAAGGTATATTTATAATCTTTACTGATTAATCAACTACTTGGTAGCTTATTCTGCCAGCCACAAAGGGCATCTCTACATCCCCATTAGGCATGGGCAGCTGGGACTATGCCCAGGAATAATGACAGTCTGTTTTATGCACCTTTCCTGCTTTTTTAAAAAATCGATTCTATCAGATGATTTCTACTAATAACCTAATTTGGAGAAATTAATAATAGGTAAATTTATAGAAATAGTTTTTGGTTAATGTTTCTTTACCACACAGCATTTTTTCATTAAAAAAACAATTAACCGAGCTCTTCAAGGGGATCAAAGAAGCCCCTCAGCCCAGGCCTGTGATATGATCAGGAAAAAGACCCCACGTCCATATGGGGACTTAGCACCGGGACCAGCACAGCCAAGGCTGAACCACAGCAGAAAGAGAGTCTGATGGGTACTGTCCCATGACAGGAGAGCACGGCCATGGTGCCAACGACACGGGCTGGGGGAGGCCGTGCTGGTGAAATCTAAGGCACTGGGGCAACTGTCTTGGGAGGGCAGTGAGCTGGGAGGGAGCAGAAGTTTGATGGTGACAGAAGAAAGTTTCAGAAGATAAAGGCCCTGCAGAAGGAAGACAGAATTCAAAGAAGACAGATACACACCTACATGGACTTGTTTATTACAGAAATAGCACCTAACTATAGTGACAACAGGGGACACTGTTCTTTTCACAAGTTCTCTTGGAAACACATCGTGGGATAAGCCAGGAAGAGGCACAGCAGATCATGGGCAGGTGCATTCCTTTGGCATACAGAACATTCCCCAAACAGGCTCAGGGACACAGTGTGCCTTGGAGGGGCCCATGGGGAGAATAGGCCAGTCCTTTCCTGTTTCCTGGTCAGCACTTGCCCCATGGGAGTTACCCTTCCTCACTTCTGGGTTGCGTCATCCACCCCTTTCTGCGGCTACATGAGATGCCAGATCCTATGCCCCGTGATGTGATGTGGTGTTTCATCGGAGTATGTTGGTGAAAGGTGATTTGGAAACTCTGGGCTTGTGTTTGGTCAGCCCAGCTGCATGGAGCAGCCAGTGGAAGGCCCATCTCTCTCTTGGCAAGAAACTGGCTGGCCCCCGGTGGAATGACATAGGATGCGAATGGAACCTTTGAAAAGAAGAATGTAGTCTAAGGAATTAGAGGAGATGAGAAAAATGTGGCTCATTTGGAGTGAAAAACCAACCTTGGGAGCCACCTAAATTCCCTTCCAACCTATTTCTGGTATAGGAAATTCCAACATGAATAATCATGAACAAAAAAAATAAGCACTACTCATACAAAGTTATTATAAGTATAAAACAGAAAATGAGAATTAAAACTTTTCAGTAGAAAAAATGTTAATGAAAGAGAGGAAAACGCAACACTCCAACATGAATTAAATAAAAAATAATAAAAATGACACCACGAATCAAAAGTGCAAACAGACTAGAAATTGGCAAACGATATAAAGATATAAAATTAGAACTGACTGGCCAGTGCTTATGGCTCCAGCCACATACACCAAGGGTGGCAGGTTCAAACCCAGCCTGGGCCAACTAAACAACAATGACAACTGCAACAAAAAATAGCTGGGCATTGTGGTGGGCACGTATAGTCCCAGCTACTCAGGTGGCTGAGGCAAGAGAATCTCTTAATCCTGAGAGTTTGAGGATGCGGTAAGCTATGGTGCCACGGCACTCTACTGAGGGCCACATAGTGAGACTCTGTCTAAAAAAAAAAAAAAAAAGTGAGCTGACTAAATTCAGAAAAGAAATTGAATAAAAAATAAAGCCTCTCAAAAATGAAGACTAGGACATGAGAGGAACAACATGTATGACCAGACTTAGAGGATAGACATGAAGAGTCAAAGCTTGGCTCAGTGCCTATGGCTCAAGCGGCTAAGGTGCCAGCCACATACACCTGAGCTGGCGGGTTCGAATCCAGCCAGGGCCCGCCAAACAACAATGACAGCTGCAACAACAACAACAAAAAAAAAAATTTAGCCAGGTGTTGTGGCGAGTGCCTGTAGTCCCAGCTACTTGGGAGGCGGAGGCAGGAGAATCGCTTGAACCCAGGAGTTGGAGGTTGCTGTGAGCTGTGATGTCACAGCACTCTACCCTGGGTGACAGCTTGAGGCTCTGTCTCAAAAAGAAAAGAAAAGCGTCAAAGCTGAAATAAAGAAACAAAAAGGATCAGAAAGAAAGTGACAGGTACAGAAGAGATGTAGCATATGTAAAATGAGGGTGACAAAGGAAGAAAATGCAAACAGTAAAATAGAACTAATAGTTTCAACTTTAAATTACAGATAACTCTCTTAAGTAAATTTTAAAAAGACCTGAGTCTACATATTGGGAGGACACCTGGGAAAAGTGACCTAGAATAGTAAACTCTGAGATGTATTATTTGATTTTCAATATTCTGGGAATTCAGGCAAAAAGCCCAAGTAGCTTACAAAGGAGAAAAGACAAGGACAGCAGCCTGAATAGCAAAACAACAATGAATCAACATCTTCAAAAAACTCAAAGTGAGAGCCAAGGCTGGCACAAGATGGGGCAGAGGTGGGGACCACAATGTGTCCTGGGCCACCATGAGTAGCTCAGATTTCATTCCAGGAGTGATGGGAAGCCAGGGCAGGGTCTGTTGGGAGGACAATGGCATGTCCAACTCGAAGCATATTTTTTTTGGTTGTTTGTTTGAGGTCTTTCTTTTTTTTTATTTTAGATTAATATAAGGGTACAAACGATTAGGTTACAATGTTTGCATTTGTTAGGGAAAGTCCTTGTTAAAGTTGTCCCACAGCTAGGAGATGTGCCATATACCTTTACATTGTCCTCATTAGGTGGGAGCACACCGATCCCCTTCTTTACTCACCCCCAACTTGAGTTCCAATCTGAAGAATCTTTCTGAGGGTTGAACTATGGGAGGCAATGGTGGAAGCAGGGTGATCTTCCAGGAGGTCATCACAGGGCCTGCAAGGACACAGCTCATTCCCCAGTAGGGGACAGGGAATGGAGACATGTGCACACATGCCTTTTGAAGTTAGAATGGACAGGATATGTGGGATGAGGGAAGGGAGGAAGCAAGGACCATCCCCAGGTGCTTGGCTTGCATACCTGAAGGCATGTCAGTGCCATCACCAAGACGGCCAGAGTGAGGAGTACCTTGGAGGATGAAATCAGATATTCTTCACTTGCCTGGCCTGGGACAGAGAAAGCTGTAGGGAGTGTTTGCCAGGTCAAATCCGTCTGGATTGCTCTTTAAGTACAGGCTGTGTGCGCAGCCCAAAGTCTATGAGCATACTTCATGCTCTGGCTTGTCTTTGGTGATTCTGATCAGACCTTGACCCAAGGCTGGTCTCTGTCCTCTCTCTTTTCTTACTGATGCCATCTTCTCTGTCTTGGCAGCTGTAAAGGACCTGATGTGGATGTGACCAGGGCACACCCTGACCCCCAAGGGAGGTGGCAGACGCCCGACCGGGGGGCTCAAGGAGGCCAGGTGTTTTACAACAGCGAGTACGGGGAGCTGTCCCAGCCATGCAAGGAGGATGACTACACCCCATCTGTGCAAGCGCCCTTCTTCACAGACAGCAGCTACTAAGGCAGCACTGGACCAGGGCCCTCTGCTCTCTGCTGACCCGGGGCTATAACAGTTGGGGGCCACAGCTGCCCAGGCCAGCAGAGGACTGGAGACCCATGTTGGAAACTCATCTCATTTAGCTCTGACCATGGAGGAGCTCCCACTTCCTTCTCCACAGCCTCCCCAGCTAGGAGAGCAGGACTCCAGGCTCAGGGTACCACGTCTGCCCAGGGCCACCCTGCAGAGCCCCTTGCCCCCATTTCCCTGTCAGACTCACATGCCATTAAGGTTGGTGCTCACAGGTGTGGCCCTGGGCTAGGTACCTGCACAGAAAATGTCCCCTAGGTTACCTCCTTTCAGCACAATGAATGGATGGCAGCCACAATCTCCCACCCCCACCCAAAACACTGCCCTGTCCGCAGGCAAACACAGCTGCCCTCCCTGCAGGTAATGGCTTTCTTCATCACCACTCCCAAAAGGCTAAAAGGAGTTACAATGTTCCCTTCTAAAAGCAACAAGTGATGAATCTGGAGGTTCCTTCCTTAGCCCACCCACATAGCTAACTGTCCCATGGGGTAGCCGTCTGTACATGATGGACTAGTTCCAGAATAAATCAGCAACCTTGCCCCTGAGTGTTGAGAAGGACCCTTCAGTGGGTCTTTTTCATTAGAACTTTGGAGACTATTTCAGCTGCTGTGAACAATTTCCTTTTCCAAATTCAGTCTGAAAGGAGCCCAGGGACACACTTACTAAATCTAGACAATTCTTGACCCCAGTCAGGAATCATCAGAGCAGACACTCTCTGGAGAAGGCCTCCAGCCGTACCTGCCTGGCTCAGCATTGGAAGAACCAGGTGATGGTCTAGAGCTGCCCTGCTTGGTTCTTCCCTCTGGGCCTGGTTTGACCATCTGGGGCACCTGCCACAGTGGTTGTTGTGAGATAAGCAGTTGAGTTCCACCAAGGGGGCCCTTAGGGCTGGCAAGAGGGCCTACCGGGCACTGTACAGTGCTACTCAGCAACTAGTGGGTGTTCTTGGGGCCCTGGCTGGCCCTGGCTCATGCCTGACATGGGCACCCTAGCAGGTCAAGCCTCTGCCCTCATAGGGGAACAGCCAGAGACCCCTCTAAAGGAGGGGGCCATCCTGCCCAGGCCTCCCCCACTAGGAGAAAGACCCTCCACCTGTTAGTTCCTGGAGACTGAACGACCCCCAAGCCCCAGCCCCACCCTGACAGACACCTGCAGGACAGGTGGCAGCATGCAAGCAGGGGCTTGCTCAGCAGACTCCAGTGCAGTGTTGTTCCATGAAGGTTGCATGGATATGTGACTGTAATCCTTGTCCCCTGGGTCCCGTCCCCTCCCTCTGCACTTCATTTGGCTATGGGACTTTCGTCTCAGGCCATTCCTGTGGAAGTCCCGGACTGCTGTTGCACAGAGGATCCAAGTGGGGTGTGGAGGGCCCCACCCTGCTGGCTTGTGGACCACTTTTGTCACCTCTTGTCATGTAACTCACCCAAACATGTACTGAGGAAGAAAATCTACGCCTTTGTAGTAGAAAGTGTTCTCTGAAAATATAGAATATATTTAACAAGAGATAATAATAAATTTGATGCCAGTCTTGTAGTCTTAGCCCTCTGTGGAACTTTGATTTTAACCTTCCTTCCTGCCAGGTCTTCAGCCTGGAAGAAAGTGGGGCCAGAGGCCTGGTCCCTCCGCGCAAGCGAAGCCGAGCAGTCCTCCAGGGCCGCCGGCAGGGGGCGCGCGCGGCCGTGCTGTTCCCGCCCCTGGCTCCCGGGTGGCTGCTTTACCTGCTGCGTTACGTGGCGGTTGGTCCCCGCCAGCTGAGCCACGTGGGCCCAGGCCCCGACCCCCAGAGGTCCTAGACCCCAGGCTCAGCCTGGGGAGGGCCCCGCAGGCGGAGCAGGCGCCTGAGGCCACCCCCGGGAACTGGCGGGAGGGGTGTGCGCGCTCGAAGCCGCCTCTCCGGTCTGCTGCTCTCTTGAACACAGGTCGGGAGTCTGGTGGGACCCCGGCTTCGGTGCCCGTTCTTCGGGGTGAAGAGCTCCTGCCAGAGCGCAGACCGCCTGGCGAGCCAGCAGTGTTCGTGGGGTTCTCCCGTCAGGGTGGCTGCAGGCTGGGTCGTGACACTGGCCCTCTGGACGCGGCGTCACCAGGCTTTGCAGGACCACGAGGTGGCAGCAGCCCTGCCCGCGGGCTCTGCGCAGCCTGGAGCCAGGAGCGGACCGGGCAGGGCTGGCAGCACAGGGCCGTGAGACCCGCGCTCTATAGAGCAGAATGGACTCCAACCACAGGCAGGAGACGGGGGTCGCCGCCGTGGCGTGCAGGCTGGAGCTCCCAGGCTGGCCTCTCCCACCGCTCTGTGCCCGCTGGGCACCTAGGGCCGTGAAGCCTCTGTACCACCTTGCTGTCAACTCTCTTGTGGGAAGTGCGTGTGTGTGTGTGTGTGTGTGTGTGTGTGTGTGTGTGTGTGTTTCTTTTGTCTTTTGCCAGATCAAATCCGTCTGGATTGCTCTTTAAGTACAGGCTGTGTGCGCAGCCCAAAGTCTGTGAGCGCAGCCCAAAGTCTGTGAGCATACTTCATGCTCTGGCTTGTCTTTGGTCATTCTGATCAGACCTTGACCCAAGGCTGGTCTCTGTCCTCTCTCTTCTCTTACTGATGCCATCTTCTCTGTCTTGGCAGCTGTAAAGGACGTGATGTGGATGTGACCAGGGCCCACCCTGACCCCCAAGGGAGGTGGCAGACGCCCAACCCTGGGGCTCAAGGAGGCCAGGTGTTTTACAACAGCAAGTATGGGGAGACTCTAAATGGAGATTAGACATTTTAACTTCCCAATGTAATTGATTGATTGAATTTAGCTACTGATCCAGGATGCATATCTCAACCCAGGTGTCAGCCAACAGGGTGTCCCCACACACCTACAACTGCAGTTACCAAACCCCAAAACACATGTTGGAAACTGGCAGCTCCCACACTGGTTTGGGGGAGAGGCTGCGCAGGTGCTGCACTCACACTTCTGGGCTACTCTGGTCCTGCCTGGGCTGGACTTTCAGGGCTGGGCTCAAGGGTCTCCCTAGGTCCCAGCTCCCCCTTCCTCCTGCAGAGCACTGGGCACTCCAGGCTGCATGGGAGGAGGCAGGAAAGTCACACCAGGCAACAGGATGCTCCTACCTCCGGGATCCTTTGGCCCCTTCTGTCTCTGAAGAACTTTTCTCATCTTGTCTCAGGCTCCAGCCCTTCCCTGGGTGCTCACCATCCACAATCCCTCTGCCTCCCCCCAAACCCCTCACTCTATTAACTTCTGCCAGAGAGTCCTTAGTCATATACTTTGGGAGAGACATGAGGCCAAGGACAGGCTGGAGTGCCCCTTGATGCCACTGATTTTATCCTAATGTTACCGCTGCATGGGGCACTTCTTGGCTGAGGGTTTGCACTCTGGAGGCAGAGCTCTTGAGTGTCCACTTGGAGCCACACATGGTCCCAGGCCCTGGGACACAGAGCTCATAGGCCAAAGCTCTTGCTGTGAGAAGTGACTCGTGAGGGAGGGAGGGGGAGGGGAAGTAGTGAAAAGTGCTCTGGTAGGGCCCAGAGTTAGGAATCTGCTTCTTATTTTAAAGCAGAAAGGGAGTGCTGGGAAAGCCTGATGAGCTCTGGCTGCAGTTTATGCTCCAAGAAGAAGGGATCGTGGAAGAGGCGAGCAAGGAGACTGGTAGCATTTGTTGCAGGGAGCCTGGGCTGCACCAGGGCAGGCCCAAGAAAGCAAGAATGACTCTGAAAGCCCCGGGGGCAAGAGGTGTCCTGCTAGTAGTGGGTTATCTGGTGCCCAACCCAGTGCAGAATCCAAGAGTTATGCAGGCTGGATACGCAGACAGAATCCTTTTCCCAAGGAGTCTTCACCAGCACAAGTCCTGGGACCTGCCCCACCCTCCCGACCCGAGGCCCTGGGCATCCTCAGCTGAGGATGAGCTTCAGCACAAGTGCCAGTCAGGCCAGAAGGATGAGGCAGGATGGGGACAGAGAGCCTGACCCCTGGGAAGCACAAGGTCCAGATAGGAACAGAAAGAGTCCACAAGAGAAGGGAGAGCACATGTGAGAAGCCACTGAGCCTGCAGGGTGGATGGGAGTGCTCGTGTTCAGAGACCAGAAGGACCTCAAGAGGCAGCAGATAGGCCTAGAGGCATGGGCATCCTCACACCTACAGGATTCCTGCCCTTGAAGCTCACTTTTATGGAACATGGGAGTCCAAAAAGCAGCTTCTAGCATACACTACCGCCCTCCCTCACATGCCCCATCCCAGCCATTCCAACAGGCCCAGGTCAGTTCTTAAAGTTGAGTGCTGAGCCCAGATAATCAACCACAGTGTCCAAGGTGCTAGCTCATGGCCAGGTGACTGGGGTCATCCCCCAAAATCTTTACATGCAGATTCAAGGAGGGACGGCAGCATCACTGACAGGAGGGCCACCCTCCAGAGGACGAAGTGAGGCCTGGGTCTCCTCAGCCACTGGGCAGACAGCCTAGGCCAGGCTGGGCTCTTAGGGGGCCTGCTCAGGTCTGAGAGGAGGGGGTAAGTGATCTCTAAGGTTGGTGACTCTGGGTTCAGCACCTCCTCTCAAGGCTTCAGTTTCATATGTATGACTTGCCACCTTGCAAGGCTTTGGTGATAACAATCACAGTGGCCCCAGTGGTCCTGAAGTGACCACATGGAGGAGGAAGACTGCCCCAACAAGTGATGTGAACAGTGGCATTGGACCCAGCCTTGACTCACCTGCCCACTCATGCATCAACTAACATGTGCTCCCAGGAACCCCCTAGTTACCCATCTGCAATGGACTGGCCGTGTCCCCCAAAAACTCTTATGTTGAAACTCTATTCACAATGTGATGGCGTTAGGAGGTAGGGCCTTGTGGGAGGTGATTAGGGCATGAGTGTGGAGCCCTGAAGAATAGGATTAGTGCCCCTATAAGAAGAGGCCAGAGAGCTCCCCTACCCTCTTAGCACCACGTAAGAATCCAATGAGAAGTCAGCTGTTGGCAAACCAGGAAATGGGTCCTCACCAAACACCAGCTCCTGGTGGCACCTTGATCTTGAACTTCCCAGGCTCCAGAACAAGGAGAAGTGTATACCATTTAAACCACCTAATTCATGGTAACTTGTTATAGCAATCCATACTAAAACCACCCACCTGTCCATCCCTCTTCAGGTGCTCACCCACCCGTATACACACACACACATGCCTCTTCAGGAATCACTTAGAGACTTTCTGAGGCTGCAGCACTGAGGCGTGGACAGAGGCGTTCTCAGCTGACTGGGGGCCACTGGCAAGAAGAGTCGGGAACGCTGCTTTTAGAAAGATTGAGGTTGAAGTGATGTTAATAGGAGGAAATACATCCCTCAGATGAAACCAAACTGGGACGTATCTGAAGTTAAGAAGCATTTTAACTCCATTTTCTGCTTTTGAGTAACTTAAGAGTAACTGGCTACAGCCACCACCATAAGGACGGTGGATTATTTCTCCATCCCCGGCCAAGCGAAGTATACCACATTCGCTTCAGTGCCATACTAACAGAGAGGCAGAAACCCCTAAACTTTCTGGCTGGAGCCAGAGGTGGCAAAGTTTGCCATAGACCAGGTGAGGAGCAAGGAGAGGACCCAAAGGGGAGACTCAGGGCTTGGAGAAGATATCAGAAAAACAATGGGGAGAAAATTAGTAGATCTGTAACATGTCTGGGGCAGTGTTCTGAACAGCCTGGGCTGCCCCTGAGTGGGACAAAGAAAGGAGGATGTGGCTCCCAGCGTGCCCATCCCTGACTGTTCTGAGGCACTACCAGAAGCTCCATCAGAGCCATCAGAGCTGGTCCTTGTGCGGCTAGGCATCACTCATGGCCCTGTCCTAGGAGGCAGACACCCCCCTTCCCAAAAAAAGGAAGACAAGGACTCCCTTGGGGACAATTAGGTAAATGGAAGTCAGACATTCAATCTCATCTATGGAAAATTATGAGTAACAGAAGGAACGTCCATTACACTCTTGCATTGTAAGCTACTGAAGCTTCTCAGAAGGGCCCTTGCTTTGGGATGGCAGCAAATGCATCTCTCCAGGACCTTTATCTGGAGACTGGGCAGGGACCTCCAGGGGTCTGACCTACCAACTCAGACTCCTTGCCTGGAAGGTGCTGCCCCCAGCCCCGGTGCATGGAGACAGTAAGGACACCATCAGTGGGGGAACTTCCAATCCCCTGAGAGCACTAGATGTGAGAATAACATGGCCCAGACACCATGCAGACCCACCTCTGACTGCCCAGGGGATCCCAGGCAGGTCACTGATATTCTCTGAACTGTGATTCTTTTGCATTGTGAGGGTGATAATATCAACACCATCCCCAACACCATTCCATTCAGGAACCCACTGCTGGCCCCACCTTCAGTCCATGGACTCAATAGGGCTGCACCTTAGCCCAGTCTGAAACAGATGGACTGGACCTAATTATACCAATTCCTTGGACACCACTGCTATGGTCAGCCCTGCCTCTCAGAGCAATGGGTACCTGGTGAAACCTCATGGGAGAACCTAGAGACAGCAGGACTTCTGCCCTTGAGCTTGAATCAATATTTGAGAGTTGGCACTGCTGGTTATCTGCTTGTCATCCCAGGGAGGACAGCAATTTAAAAATCAGGAGCCAAAAGGTGGCAGAGAAGAGCAAAATCCTGGTGACAATATCATTTGAGCCTGGATTAAGCTTTGCCTGAGGCAGAACCATCACTGGAATTTCAGTCTTTGCTTGAGCCACGCAGGTCAGCTTTTCTGTCACTTTCACCAATGCCCTGAGTCCACAAGGGAAGAGCCATACAGAAGGCATCTGTCCCCCACCCCGTGGCAGGATTGTACGAATAGGAGGACCTTGTACAGGGAAGGGGCTAAAGGAAGTGCTTGAAAGAGTCCAATCAATGTTGACCCGGCTGAAGTTGCCCACAGATGTGGGAACGGGATGATTCAGGATGCTGCCCACAGCCCCAGGGCTCATGTGGCCTAGCAATGAGGAAGGAGGAAGGAGGTTGAGAAGGGAGTGCTGGCGGGGATTGGTGGGGTGACTCCTGGGTAGGACACAGCACCTCATGTGCCAGCTGAGGGAGCCAGGGCATCTGGAGAAGCCAAGCAGCACTCCCTCTCTGGCCCTGCCCATGTTCTCGGCTTGCCACACCCAGCCTGCTCCTCTGCAAGCCACTTTTTTTTTTTTTTTTTGAGACAGAGTTTCACTGTGTCACCCTGGGGTTGAGTGCTGTGGCGTCATCATAGCTCACAACAACCTCAAACTCTTGGGCTCAAGCCATCCTCCTGCCTCAGCTTCCCAAGTAGCTGGTACTACAGGCCACAATGCCTGGCTAATTTTTTCTATTTTTAGTAGAGATTGGGTCTCACTCTTGCTCAGGCTACTCTGAAACTCCTGAACTCAAGCAATCTACCTGCCTGGGCCTCCCAGAGTGCTAGGATTATAGGTGTGAGCCACTGCACCTGGCCCTACAAACCACTTCTGACCAAAACAGGAGAAAGCCCAGAGACCCTGCTGCCAAGGCCACACCTTAGCCCCCAGCAGAGCCTTGGACATGCTCACCTGTCCTGAAAGCAGCAGAGAAGGAAGGAGGGATCTGTTGGCTGGGGTGGTGGCCCAGGCCCAGGAGGACCTCCACAGGAGGGGCCTGGATGGTCGTGCTGGCTAGAGTGCCTAAGGGACCACCCTAAAGCCAGAAGCTTCCATGCGCCCCCTGAGGAAGGGCCCCAGGATCTTGGAAAGGAGCAGGGTACTGGCGGACTCCTTTGGGGCTGCTCATCCATCCCCACCTGTGGGATAGCTGCTCAAAAGAAATGAGCAAACGCCTTCCTGGGCTTGTTTCCAGACTTCTCCATGCATTGGCTTTATACATAGAGCAGGTGCAGTTTGTGTTTGAACAGCAGCACAGACACACGATAAAGCACAAAATCATTACATTGCATAGGGTAACTGAACCAGGCCCAACTCAAGTGGCCAGCATGTCACTACTTGACAGTGCATTATCATAGGGAAAGCAGAAAGTAGAGGATCTCCAAGGCAGCTCCAACAGCAAACAGTAACCAAGATGTCAGGCCTGAAGGTCGGGGAACAATGTCCACCTGCCTAATAGTGGCCACACTCCCAGTAAGAGATGGAATTGGTGTCCAGAGTCCCTTCCAGTTTGCTTAAAAATTCATTGAGCAGGTCACCAGAGAGAGAGGGCATCAGTGAGAGAATGTCAGAGAGAGAAAGAGAGAGGGCATCAAAGAGAGAGAGGCCACTAGAGAGAGGGCAGCAGAGAGAGAGAGAGAGAGGGCAGCAGAAAGAGAGCCCATCAGGGGGCATCAGAGAGAAAAGCCATCAGTGAGAGCTTCGTGTTACAAGTCTCAGAAACAGAGATACTGGTTTGACACACAAGGAAAGAGCAAAAAATAAGGGGTACCCTGAGACCCGAGAGACTCCCAGTGTCAGGTTCTATCTCCACATGCCCACTGCATCCTGGCTCAGGCCCCACAGGGCACTCTGGGGTTGAAGGTACCTACAGGTGGCCACAGGGACCCACAGAGGCTGGAGCCAAGAGGCAGGCAGGAATCTAAGCCTGGGGACCACAGAGAGAGAGTGGAGCCTGCTGGGATGGGGGACCAGCCTGGACCAGCCTCTACAAACATCAAGGCCTGCTGGCTAGGCGTGTTGGGTGGCTGGAAGAGGCTGTGTCGCCCAGTCTTGCTAGCATGCACCTTGGTAACACAGGGGGCTTCTCCCCTTGCCGCCTGCGGGACCGGCTGCCACCAGAGCGGTGACACAGGACGCAGCAGGGCCAGGAGCAGCCGAGGGCATTGGCCTCCTGGCTACACTTTGCCCTCCCCCGCCAGTTCTGGGGGGCCGGCCCAGCTCAAAGCTGCAGATCTCTCACGGGCCCCAATTCTATACCGGGCCCAAGTCCTTGTTTGCCTTGAGCACTCCCTGATTTCCCGAAGAAGAGGGCGAGGCTGAGTGTTTGCTTTGACTCAGGAGGTGCCCTGCAAACACCAGCAGGACAAGGTGACCACGGGGTCCTCAGAGGGTGTGTCACAGCCACCCTCGGCCAGCAGGGACAGGCAGCTGGTGGTGGGGAACAGACTGGAGGTCAGCAGTGCTCCGAGGCTGTGGACTCCCCGGCTCCAGATTCCCAGGCCCTTCATGTGCTGCTTTATAGGGAAAGAGTCTCTGAGGGTGGTTAGGTGAATTATTTTGAGATGAGGGGACCAGCTGGGATTTTCCAGGAGAGCCCCACATGCAATCACAGGTGCCTTTACAGGAGTCAGGCAAGGACTTGGGCCAGGCATAGAGGGTAGCCAGGAGGCACACCTTGCAGGACAGCTGGGGATGTGGCACATTCAGGGGCCTGCAGTCACCCTGCAGGTTCACTGAAGCCAGCAGAGCCACTCACATCAACATAAGCCAGCATGGGGAGAGAGGGGGATGTTGTTATTCCACAGGCAACGATGCCATAAAAGGGGTGCAGGAGACACTGGACTCATGCTAGGACCCCAAGCCTATTGGGGACACCACAGCACCAGCCTTTACCTCCTCCTGGCCCCCCGCCTGGTTCTGGTCTTCTTCCACAGCTTCTCAGGCTGTGTGGGGGAGGGAGCTCAAGTGGCCCCCACCATCACCCACTCCAACTGGTTAGGCCAAGACCACCACATCCTGCTCAAGAGGAGAAGTGCTGTGATTGTGGGGGGCTTAGAGCCCTTGGGCATTGTTGGTGGGGATACAAAATGGTGCTTCTGCTGCAGGAAAATGTCTGTTGTCAAAAAAATTAAACATGGTACCTCATGACCCAGCAGCTGGAAAGCAGGGTCTCCAACAGACATTTGTACACCAGGGTTGGTAGCATCATTATGGGCAGTCACTAAAATGTAGGCACAATCAAGTGTTCATCAACAGATGAATAGGTCAAATGTCTACCCACGTAGTGGAATATGAGTCAGCCTCAAAAAGGAAGGAATTTCGAACATGGGTATGAACCTTACGGACATCGTGCTAAGTGAAGTAAGGCAGTCTCTAAAGGACTCCATGTGAGTCTACCTATTAATATATTATACTACCTGGAGCCATCAAACTCGCAGAAACACAAAGTAGGAGGGTGGTGGCCAGGGTATAAATGAAAGGGAATTGTTGGGATTTAATGGATATAGAGTTTCGGTTTTATAAACTGAAAGGAGTTCTGGAGATGGACAGCATGATGGTTGCACAATGATGTGAATGTACTTAGTGCTACAGAACTAGACATTTAAAAATGGTGAAGATGGTAAATTGTATGCCCTGAGTATTTTTGCACAATAAAAAAACTGGGGCAAGAGGGGCCAAAGAAACCTGCTAGAGGTTGTGTCCATCTGGGCCAGGACCAATTCTCTCTTGTCCAACAGGGCAGGGCTCAGTTACTTGGTAGGGCCACATAACAGCCACTCTGACAGCATGCAATGGGAGACAGGGAGGCCAGGGAGCCAACATGGCAGGTGTCCCAGCTGCATTCTCAGGTTCTCCCAGCGTGACAAAGGCCAGCCCCTCTCCCTCTTCCAATCAGGTCCCCCTCTGCATAAAAGGGTAGGTTGGGCTTCATAAAAATCCTGAGACCTTTATTGAGTGTCAGCAGCAATCTGTGCCTAGAGCCCTCCACGACACCTTCCCTATGACATAAGGTTGGATGGCCCCAGGGGTGTGCTGGGGTTGTCCCAGGAGGAAGCCAAGATGGGCAGGTCATCAACCCTATTCACCCAGCTCCAGTCCAGATCGGGACATTTTCCTGTACCATTTTTGACAGCAGCATCAGAAAGAAGGATCATAGCTTCTATGACAACTTGCTAGATGGTTCCCTGTCATTTACTCTCATGATCAACTTTGCATGGGCCTAGGAGGCCCAGAGTTAGCAATGCATTTGGGATCCATGAAAAGGTTTTCATTTCTATTTCTCTTTAAATAAAAAGAAAAAAATATAGTAATACATATATCATAATGGATCCAGCCTGGATTATTTTTACCTTTATGCCAATGCAGTCCATAAAGTATATTTTTGGTATTTTTTAATAGAGGAAGAAACTCACACACAAAGGCATAAGTGCCTAGGGCCCACAAAAGTCGCCGCGCAGGTCTGTGTCCTCATAAATGACTGTTATGATCCTTCTAAGGCATTTCTGTTGCTGTATCTGGTAATATCATAGGACTAATTTCTAGAATTATATTTGCACACAGGGAGACCCATGAGATTGGGAGTTGAGTTCAGACCAACAAGGACTTTCAAATCCCATCACAAATTTCTGCTGTCTACACAATTTGTAAACACTGGTGATTTCCCCCCAAAATTCGTTATTAATCTTCTATCAATAAATCATTCAAAAATGCAAAATAGGCTGGGTGCAGTGGCTCATCCCTGTAATCCTAGCACTCTGGGAGGCTGAGATGGGAAGCTCTCTTGAGCTCAGAAGTTTGAGACCAGTCTGAGCAAGTATGAGACCCCATATCTATAATAGAAAAAATAGTCAGGTGTTGTGGGAGGTACCTGTAGTCCCAGCTACTCAGGAAGCTGAGACAAGAGGATGGCTTCAGCCCAGGAGTTTGAGGTTGCTGTGAGCTAGGCTGATGCTGTGGTACTCTAGCCTGGGTGACAGAGTGAGACTCTGTCTCAAAAATAAATAAATAATTTTTTTTAATTTTTAATTTATTTTATTTTTCTCTATTATTTATTATGGAGAAAATATATTAAATTAATATATTATTATATTAAAAATATAAATATTAAATAAATATATTATTTATAATATATAAATATAATAAATATAAATATAATAAATAAATATATTATATTAAATAAATTATTATATTAAACATATTAATATTAAATAAATATATTATTATATTAAAAATATAAAAAATGGGCTGGAGTGCAGTGGCTCATGTCTGTAATCCTTGCACTCTGGGAGCCGAGGTGGGAGGATAGCTTGAGCTTAGGAGTTTGAAACTAACCTGAGCAAGAACAAGAACCCATCTCTACTAAAAATAGAAAAAGTAGCCAGGTGTTGTGGCAGGTACCTGTTGTCCCTGCTATTCAGGAGGCTGAGGCGAGAGGATGGTTTGAGCCCAGGAGTTTGAGGTTACAGTGAGCTATGACACCATAGCACTCTAACCTGGGCAACAGAGTGAAACTCTGTCTTGAACAAACAAACAAACAAAAATAGGGCGGTGCCTGTGGCTCAGTGAGTAGGGCACCAGCCCCATATACCGAGGGGTGGGTTCGAACCTGGTCCCGGCCAAATTGCAACAAAAAAATAGCCGGGCATTGTGGCGGGCGCCTGTGGTCCAGCTACTTGGGAGGCTGAAGCAAGAGAATCGCCTAAGCCCAAGAGCTGAAGGTTGCTGTGAGCTACCACGCCACAGCACTCTACCAAGGGCAACAAAGTGAAACTCTGTCTCTAAAAAAAAAAAGCAAAATAATTTTAGTCATCACTTGTTTGGAAAAATATTAGGCTTGCTTTCTTTGTGTTTAACTTGACAGCAGCCATTAGAAATTTTAAGTTTTGCTCCCATTGGTGAGTGGAGAAGAAAGCTGTCAGGAAGACGCTAGAGGCCTTTCCAAATTCTCCTTCTGCACCGTGGTCTGTTGCCACCTCCCTAGGAACCAGCCTACACTCGGGGAGAGAAACCTCCACGTGGCTGTCCCTTTCTGGATCCCTCTGCCTATGCCAATGCTGTTACCCTGACAGGTGGGAGGTGATCTTCCAACCCGCAGGCCTGGCTTTTCAGAAGAGTGGCCAGAGCAGCGTCTACCTGGAAAATTCGCCCTTGAGAGGATGGTACAGGGCACCCTGCGTCACAAGAAGCATTCCTTTAGAACACTCCTTGGAAGGCAGTGAATCTTCACTAGTTGAAAATGCATTCCCCATTGAAACTACTTCCACAGTAACAAACAACATAAACAACAGAACTCCAAGTTTATAACACACACCACGCCCAAACAGAACAGTCAAGAGAAAGTAAAGGAATGAACAGAAACATGAATGTGTGCACAGCCACAGGCTGTTTGCAGGCGAGGATTAGGCCATAGCAGCTCAGGGCGGCTGGAGACCAGCGGTCAAGGCCCTCGATAAGCCATGGTGGACGTGTTCCAGGACACCCCTGAAGAATTGGCTCCTCCCACCAATAAGCCTGAGTCAGGGGTAGGCCTATGTTTTACCCTCTGCCTGTCCTATTTCTGTAGGTGACAGATGAGTGAAGAGTTTTGAAAAAACTCTGGAATAAACCAGGCCCATCCATGGGTGCTGAGTCTGATTTCAAAGACAGAAAAATGTCCCAGGTTCTTCTGGTCTCCTTAGTGGCTGCCTGTGGCTCAAGGTGGGGGTGGCCATGAATAGGTCCTGGTTACTTACGGGGCTACACAGTTTCCTCTCTGGTGCTCAACCACTGTGGCTTCCACAGACCAGAAGGAGCCCCGAGGACCTCCATTGCTCGACACTTCCATGGTGAGGAATGGGGGAAGGATGGGGCCACACACCTGCAGATTCACAGAGGGCTCTGCAGCCCACTGACCCTCACCCAGGTGGGAAGTTTGCTCCTTATCCTGGCTAGAGCTCAGGGAACAGCCACTGCTCCTGCTCCTAAGAAAAGGGCCCAGCCCTCTGGCCAGGAGACCCTGCCAAGAGGAAGTCCCTGAGACCCGGGTGTGGTAGGGGACATGGGCTTCCCAGGGCCCACCATCCAAAGCAGGAAATTGGCTAGGGCTCTGTCCATTAGCTGAGCAAACATTGAGGTTCTCAGGAAGATGGGGTGAGGACCCAGCCCAGGAGGGGGCAAGGACAGGATATATGAAACCCTCAGGGCCAAGCTTTAGGAGGTCCATCTTAGGTCACGGGAGTGTCCACAGAGCTCCACTGCACCATGAAACTCACCGCCGCCTTCCTGGTGCTCTGCGGGGCCCTGCTCAGTGACTCCGGTGAGTGCCCCTGGGGCCAGCTCCCTGCCCTGCATGGGAGGGACCTGGTACCAGCACGTGCTTTTCCCCAGCTCCCACTGTGGCCAGTCCATACCTGGGGTGTCAGGCTGCTCATGCTGGTCCTGCCAGACTCACCTTCCGGGCCCTGCTGACTGTCGTCCCCAAGGCTCCTGTCCCCTCCTTCCTGTGGCCCTCTAGTCTCTGGCCGCCTCTCACACCTGCACCCCTCAGGTTTCTCTCTGTGACCCACTGACAGCAGGTCTGGTCTAGGAACACCCATCTCTTCCTTGACTAGCGACTGTCCAGATGCTGCACAAGGGTCCTCTCCTGTGGGGAACCTGCACAGTTTCCCCGGCTTTCCCCCACCCTCAGGCTGCCTTTTGTCCCTTCCTGCAGCAGTGTCCTCACTGGGCCACAGCTATCTGTATTCACAGCTGCTTCTCCCAACCCTGGGAGCCCTCCAGACCCATCTTTGTGATCCCAGACTGGGCACAGGGCAGTTATCAGTGCAGGAGGGAGTGTGAACTCAGGGGTGCTGGGCGGGGTTAAGGCTCCCCTGAGCACCTCTCAGAGGGGAGAGGTCATCAGCAAGCTTCTTTCCGTCCCCCCCTTCCCTCCCTACAGTGGCTGCTGATTCTTCCCCCTTATGTTTATAGCTGCCGCTTTCTTCTTGGACTCTGTGGTTAAGCCTGTGGCGCAACCTGTGGCTGCCCTCAACTCTGCTGCAGAAGCCGTGGTCGGCGCCCCTCTCAACCGCTTCAACCCCCTGAAGCTCATGCTGACCAGCCTGGGGATCCCAGTGGAGCACCTCATAACGGGCTCCCAGAAGTGTATAGCAGAGCTGGGCCCCGAGGCCATGGGAGCCCTGAAGATACTACTGGTAACACAGGCACTATGGGCACCTCCCCATGTGGGCCTTCCTCCCCAGCCATCTTCTAATCATAACAGAGGCATCATTTTCCATCCTGCTCCCTCAAGCCCTAGGAGAAGCTTGGGGTCCTTGGGTGTGACCTAGGCTGACCACAGCTGAGCCGCAGGGGGGCTGGTAGGAGCACCGATGTGGCTCCCACTGGGAGGCTGCGGGGGGGGGGGGGCTGTGGCACCCTGCGCCAGAGCCAGTGCACCGCCCGGGAGCCCTCCCAGAGCCGGCAGCTGCTGTGCCTCTCTTCCCACCTGAGTTCTCCCTGGTGGCAGTGAAAGGGGCACACTCAAGCTTGGCTTCTCCCTTTCAGAGGGCCCTGACATTCTTTGGCTGAGCAGAGGCCAGAGAAGCCTTGCCTGAGGACCAGATGCTGCCCACCAGAAGGGCTGGGAACCCTTCCACCCACCGGAATGTCCTGCCCTACCCTCCCTCTCTTAATAAACATTGTTAAGAGCAACTTGGGTCGATGTGTTCTTGCCTGAATGCCAATCCTGGTGGGGGGCCAAGAGCACCAAGTGCCTGATGATATGAGAGGTGTGTGTGTGTGTGTGTGTGTGAGAAAGAGAGGTGGGAAGAGAGATTGCTGACATTTGACAGGTGGCAAAAAGGCAGCAATGAAAGTGAAACCAGAAAAGCAGCCTGCAAGATGGAGCCTGAGAAGCTGAGTTGAAGCAGTGCAGCTGACGGAGTCTGCCAAGCCTTCCCCCACAAACCTGCTGTGATCATCTAGTTAAGGTTTCTCCATGGTCCTGAGGATGTTTACCTCAGGGAACTTGAGGAAGTAGTCACACTGAGACAACAGGGGTTGTGATATTGGTAGAGTAAAGGTTACTTTGATGATATGATGTTTTCTTTGATGATTCTCTTAGATATTTTGTTAAAATGAAAATTACCTTTCTGTTGTTTAAACATTTTGCATTGTCTGAAAGAAGACTACTTTGATGTTACTTCCTGTCAGATGAAGTTAAAATTTTGTTTGTTTCCTGGTATTCCCATTATAAAAACCATGGAATTGTGAACTGAGGCAGAACAGAATTCAGAGACCACTCTGGCCATTCTCCAGAATCACCAGCTTTCTGAAAATAAAACTTGTTTGGACCTAAACCCAGTCTCTGTGTATTGGCTGGACAGTGACAGGCAGCCTGGCCCTCTCTGTCCAGTAACAAAAGGTGAAGGAGATTGGGCAAATAAGTATCAGAGTTAAATTGGTTTGGGAACTAAATAGGGAATAGTTTTTCACGTTATGCTCTGTAATCATTTAGGAAACGTGGGAATTACCTACTTCTTGGAGACTGGTGAGAACATATCTAACAACCAGAGCCATTTGTTGCTAACATTTGAAGGGTTTTATTTTTTTCCCTTGACTTACACATGTCTCCCTTAGAATGGCCAAGATTGGGGACTACAGGAAATCTGTTGATGTTGTTTCCCTGTGGTTTCTAGTGGTTTCATTCAAGTAACTTAGCAGCTTTGATGGCTTCCACTCTACCAGAGGGGACCACCATTTATGGACTGACCCCACCCTCCCAGTGTTGGTGGAATGGTGCCCACAGAACCCCCAAACCGACGCCATTTCAGGGAAAGCTGTCCAGTAATTTCCTTTGCTAAAGCATAAATAACTGTTCCACTCTCCTGGGAAGGACCATCCACACCCTGCGGACAGACAGAACTCATTTTCACCTATTTCACATTAAATGTGGCTCTTGCCTTCCTCTGTTCCTATTTTGAAAAGTGTATTTAGGGATTTAAACTTCTTTTGTGTTATTCTGATAAGTCCAGGGAGGAAGCCATCTGAATCCAGATTACATGTAAATGTCATTATCAACACATCCCTAGGATTGTTGAGGGTTATGAATCTTCCTGGAAGGCTTTAGTCTGGACAATAATAATGATGAGCCAAGCCTGAGATGAATCGCTTTGCATCTCTGGGGAGGAAGGTAGTGGGGCCCCAGACCCTGATGTGACCCCAGGCCAGCCTCTCTCAACATTACATATCCAAGCTCTTTGCAGGCTGTCTGGTAACAATTCCTTAATTAACTGGATTAAAATGTCCAAGTAAATCTTTGGGGGAAGTTTGTTGCAACTGATGGTTAGGCCAAGGACCCCATCCTGAGACAGCTCTGCTCCCTGTACCCTGAGATCTCCCAGGAAAACAATGAAAGGAGAGCAGAATGCTCCGAGAGCCCCTGGGCAGAAGTCCCAAGACCAGGTGCAACAGCTCATTTTCCCCCTCCTGCAGGTTCCTAAAAAAGAGACCAACATAGTCCTGGAGGAACTGTCCCAAACTTATTACATGAACACAGCAAGAATGAACAGTGGGCAGGGGTGGGTGGCAGTGGGTGCTACAGCCACCCAGATTCTCTCCGGGAGCACTGCACATTCCCATGGCCCTCAGGAGTGTTTGCAGCTGGTAGAAACCAGCTAAATTGCTTTTTGGGAATTGCCAGGCAGTCAAAGAACTCCACCTTCCCCGGGTCACATCTTTCCCCAGGGGCAGTCTGCATCAGTAGTAAGTTGATGCAGGTTAAGAAGGCGGAGGAATCTGCAAGGGGCTCACAGCCCCAGAGCTCCCCGTAGGCCCCTGAAGCCTTTGTGACTGCATTGCTGTTCAACCTCCCCCCTTGGCCAATTTTACCTCCTTAGAATCCCCACACCAGCACTTACTGGTTGTTAATTAAGGTGTTGACAGCCCATGTAGTGAGAATAAGACGGAGTCAGTCAGGCTAGGGCTGACAAACACAGCCCATAAGTTTGTGACTTTCACCTCAGGTCTTCCATCCTTGTTATTTTGTAAATTCAGCTTTAACCTAAAATTATGTATCTTGAATAGATTAGGGTGATTGATTTAGGAGATTAATTTTTGAATTAGAAATGTTGATCTGGGTCATGGGTTAGGCCAATTATTGTTTATTATGGGTCATGGTTTATGCTGATGGTTAAGAGAAGGGTTAACATGGCTTTTGCTTTGAACTTTTATGCATAAAACTGTGGTTTTGGAAATGGAAGGGTAGAATAGTCTTGGAGAGGCCCCTCTCACTGTTCTCCAGAATTACTAGCCTTCTGATCATAAAGCTTATTGGAGCTAATCCCCGCATCAGCATTTGGCTGACAGCAATGGGGAGCAGGACTCTCTTAATCTGGTAACAGCGTGTCCTGTGTCCTGGAGCTGGTGGCTCAGTTGCACCTTTAAAAGGATATTCCATTGCTCTCTTCTCCAATAAAATCCCTGTACATAAATCTCTGTCTCAAAGAATGTTTCCAAGGAGCCCAATGCAAGATAATACATTGCTGTTTATCTAAAATGGGTATCTATGTGTGTTGGGAACAATGGTAAGATAAAATATTTAAAAATGGTTACTATTTTAAAAATATCTTATATTATAAAAGGTCAAAGAAAAGATTTTAAAAGCAACCTCTAAAAGTTAAAATTTAAAGAATAAATAAATAACTTTAATGGTGGCATAACCACCACAAGGAACTGTTATTCCAAGTAATGTGAAAATACGGTAATGTAACTCCACAAACTAGAGATAGAAGGGTACAGCTTAAGGAAAAGAGGAACTGCTAAAAGAATTTTAAACTTTTCTTTTTTCTTTCATAAACTCAACCCAATAGTATTAAACTTTTCTCACTGGTGGTATTGTTACATGGAGGCTGCAGATTCTGTGACAAGTCAAATGAGTAATTATGTCAGTGTCATTGAAACCTGAGGTTCCTGGCAAAGTTAAAAGGAGACATGAATAATGTGAGCTAAAATAAAATCTTTTTTTTTTTTTTTTTTTTAATTTGATACAGAATCTTTCAATGCAGCCCTTGGTAGAGTGCTGTGGCATCACAGCTCACAGCAACCTCCAACTCTTGGGCTTAAACGATTCCACCCTACTACATGCTAGGGTGCATGTGGCCGGCACCCTAGCGGCTGAGCTACAGATGCCAAGCCCTAAAATAAAATCTTAAAACTCCCTCCCATCGGCTGACTAAATGGACCCCCTCTTGGCCAAGGGGATCCCCTAAACTGAGTTGCTAGCCAGGAGAAAGAAGATCTGACGTGTCTCAGCCCCCTGCCTCCCTAGAGATGTCCTTTGTGACTTACTACCAGGCCGAAGGCTATGCAAGACATACCTGCGTGTCCTCAATATCCACAGGAAACCACCTGAGTCTGGACATATGTCTGGTAGTTTGTCTCTGATTAACAGACCCTTGTCTTAATTCAAGCATTCCTTTTAGAATCTTTAAACCCACTTATAACCTGTGACCTTGGAGATGTCCCACCTTTTCAGGCCAAACCAATGTATGTTTTACATGTGTTGATGTATGACTTTATCTGTAATTCCTGTCTCCTTGAAATGTATAAAACCAAACTATAATCCCACAACTGTGAGTCTACTTGCTCGAGATTCCTGGAGTGTGGCACTGGGCCACAGTCCTCAAATTTGACTCAAAATAAAAGCTCTTTAATTTATTTTACAGAGCATGGCTTCTTCTCCATCAGCAATGATAAACGATCATTACAGTTAATTAAAAACTTTAGGGCTCAGTAGGTGGCCCACGGTGAGAAAGATTTCTCTAGACCAACATTAGGAGATAAACAGTATCTTCTTAGAAGGAGAGAGGAAACGAGAGTCAATGAAAGAGTCAGCAGGCTCAGCACCTGTGGCTCAAGCAGCCAAGGCACCAGCCACATACACCTGAGCTGGCGGGTTAGAATCCAGCCTGGGGCCGCCAAATAACAATGACGACTGCAACCAAAAAAAAAAAAAAAAAAAAAAAAATAGCCGGGCATTATGGCAGGCGCCTGTAGTCCCAGCTACTTGGGAGGCTGAGACAGGAGAATCGCTTGAGCCCAGGAGTTGGAGGTTGCTGTGAGCTGTGATGCCACAGCACTCTACCCAGGGCGACAGCTTGAGTAAAAAAATAAAAAGAAAAAAGAAAATTAAAAGAAAGAGAGTCAGCAAAGAGAGTAGAGAGATGGTGTGGCATCCCAAAGGAAGGAAGGAAGAATACCAACAGTGAGATTAAGCAGCTGCTGAATTTAAGGGAAGCAAAGAGAAAAATAGTAATTAGTGATACAGGGTTCTCCTGCTCAGGGTTGGTTAAGAAACCTCCATTTTTCTAGGCTTGGGAGAGCTCAGAGATCAGTCTCATCACAGAACCCATCTCTAGGCACAAAAAGGTTCTCTGCAGACTTCATTCTCTGGACAAGTTCATAAAAAGCAGCCTGACAGAAATCTCATCAGGATTGCACGTGTATTATATGTGTGTGTGTGTGTGTGTGTGTGTGTGTGTGTGTGTGTGTCTCAGCAGGGAACACACCCACTGCCTTGCCTAGAGCCAAGAGGGCAAGGCCTGAATTCCTCTGCACTGTGGCAGTTTTAAAATTAATTTCTGCCCAAGTCCCTGGTGCCAAATGGTTGTGACATAGTCCAGACTTACATTCCATCTCCTCAAACCCCCCTCACATAGAATAGGAAAAGCAGATGGCCCAAACGGGCTACCCACTTGGGTCCCCCCTTTGGATGGCCAAAGGTTTTGACTTTCTTCTCCTATCTATCTATCTATCTATCTATCTATCTATCTATCAGTAAATTTTGTCCTGTTGCTTACTCAGCGGTTTGTGGATTCATTCTTTGAATCTCCAGGACCAAGGACCTGGTGGAGAGAAATTTTGGCTTTCACATGGTACTGTAAATGCCGTATCTGCTTTTCCTCTGGAAGGATAACAAGCAGCTGCCTTTATACAGCAGACAGATATCACAGGCATTTCTGATCCTGTGGGTGATTCTGTCCTGAGATAACATTTTGGGCAAAGTCTGAGGCCACTCACATCTTATTGTTCATTCAGCAAAAACCTGGGAACCCCTGAGGCTATAGGAACAAATTCCAAAAGACCAGGAGCTTGTAAAGAAAGTGAATGTAAAGAAAGAATTTACATTTCTGTTTTGTCTGTTCTTTCGGTGGCTTGTGAAAACAAAACTTTACAGAGTGCCTGCTAGCAAGAAAGGTCAGACAGAGATCAGAGAAAGAGCTTGATTTTTTTAGCCCTTACTGAAAAACTATGCTAGTAATTTTTCTGTTATTTCACTATCAAGACCAATCATCCTTCAGGTTCAAGGTTAGAATTGGAAGCATAATTATAAGTGCCTGATCTTTGGTTAAAAATGTCTCTTATCTCTACTCCAGAAATGACCTAGCAACGGATCCACCTAGTAGCAATAAGAAAGAATCCTTGCATACAGAAAGAACTGAGAATCTTTTTTTAAAAAGAGACTTTATCTTTTTTGTTGTTGTTGCAGTTGTCACTGCTTGTTTTTAACTGGCCGGGGCCAGGTTCAAACCCGCCACCCTCGGTATATGGGGCCAGTGCCCTACCCACTGAGCCACAGGCGCCGCCCCAGAACTGAGAATCTTTGAAGAAATAGATGATTCCAGGCCTGGAGCAGGAAACATGAAAGATAAGCCTGGAACATCTTTTCATATCAGAATAGAAGGAGGCTACCAAAGACTGTCAGGTCAGAAGAAGGCCCCTGTGAGCCCAAGATAAGGTACATTATTTTCTATTCTTGTTTGGGATTCATTGAGGGTACAAAGAATTAGGTTATACTGATTGCATTTGTTAGATGAAGTCCTGCTTATACCCAAGGTAATTTTGAACATCGGTAACAGCAACAAGGAATGAAACACACGAAATTTGTTTAAATCTATCTGTTCTTGGTAGAGGGAGACTATATCCTGTTTGTTAACCTTTGGAAGACACTAAGAAATCACCTCATTCTTCTGAAAACAGATAAAAGAGATAATCAAAAATGTATCCTGCCTTTCCTATAAAATCTCATTTCCTATAAAATCAACCAACAGTAGACGAGGGAGATGTTTATTACAAAAGGTAAGCAAAGGAATGGTGAGATTAGATTGGAGCCTATGATGAATTAATGAATGTCGGGATGTTAATCTAAGGCTGTGAATGCCACGAAAAACAACAGGACACATATGCCTGATGGAAGCACATAACACCGCCTGCGAAGCATTCTGTCTTCCATCCCTAAAATCGAACTTGAGTTTGACCAAGGCTTTTTAGATCCACCAATCAAATCTCAGGAAATATGGAGACCAGACGAAAATGTTAAAGGTCACGAGGGCTACACAACCAATGAAATCTAGATTTAGGCAAAAAACAACTCAAATTCTTTAACAGAAACAAGAAAAAAGATGAGCAGAGAAATTAAGAATGAAATTAAAGATCACAAAAGAGGCTTAAAAAACATATCCAAGAATTGCAACATACATATTAGAATCCCATCTTGATTCAAACATTATTAATCACTGTAGTCGTGAAACAGTAAACTACAGCTATTACAGTTATACACATTCACATGAATGAATCTCAAAAACATAATGGAGATGATAAACCAAGTCCCAGAAGAAACCACCTAAAATGATTTCAATTTTGTTTGAGATGTCATATTCCCTAAAATTTACCTTTTTGAAGTGTACAGACCAGAGGTTTTTAGTATATATTCAGTGTTGTACAGCCATCACCAACTAATTTCAGAACATTTTTCAACTGCTCCCTCAAAACCCCATGCCCATCATTCCATTATTAGTCACTCTTCTTTAGAGAAATGTCAATTCAAATCCTTTCCCTGGGTTTCTTTTCTTTCTTTCTTTTTTTCAAGATAAGGTCTTCCTCTGTTGCCTAGGCTGGAGTGCAGTGGTGTCATCACAGCTCACTGCAAACACAAACTCCTGGGCTCAAGTGATCCTCCTACCTCAGCCTCCCTAGTAGCAACAGGGACTACAGGTGCGCACAATGCCCAACTGGGCTGTCTTTCATAGTTGAGTTGTAAGAGTTCTTTACATATTCTGTAGCCAGAAAAGAGGGCTGCAAGATGGAGTCTGAGAATCTAAGATGAAGCAGTGCAGCAAACCTATTATGCCAAGTTCACACTCTTCTCCACACACCCTGCCCCCGTGATTACCTAGTTAAGGTTTCTCCACAATTTCAAGGATCTTTATCTCAGGAGATTTGAAGAAGTAGCTGCACAGAGACAACAGGTGTTGTGATATTAGTAACGGTTACTTTGATGATATGATGTTTTCTTTAATGATTCTCTCAGATATTTTGTTAAAGTGAAAATCACCTTTCTGTTTAAACATTTGTCAGAATGAAGACTACTTCAACGTTACTTCCGTCAGATAAAGTTAAAATCTTCTAGGTTTCTTTACTTGTGTTTCATTATAAAAATTATTAGAATTGTAACTGGGGCAGAACAGAACTCAGACATTACCCTCAAAGTTCCCCAGAGTCGCTGGCCTTCTGATCATAAAGCTAGTTGGTCCTAATCACCGTCTCTCCATATTGGCTGAACATAACAGGTGGCCAGAGCCTCTTGGCTCAGTAACAATTCTAGAGACCAGACTCATCACAAATATATGATTTGCAAATATCTTCCCCCATTCTACAGGCTGTTGTTTCACTTCCTTTCCCTCTGAAGTACCAAAGTTTCTCATTTTGATGACGTTCAATTAATTGTTTTCTCTTTGCTTACTTGTGCTTTAAGGCACTTATCTAAGTAAGCATTGCCTAGTACAAGGCCACAAAGATTTATATTTAAATTTCTTGTCCCCTAGGGGTTCTACAGTTAGTTCTCTTATGTTTGTATTTTCTGTTCAAGTTAATTACGATGTAAGGTAAAGGTTCATCTTTATTTTCTTGCTAGAGAATACAGGCATATCTCACTTTATTGTGCTTCACAGATTCTTCATTTTTTACAAGTTAAAGTTTGCAACTCTGCATCAAGGAAGTCAGTTGGTGCCATTTTTCCAATAGTATTGCTCACTTTGTGTCTGTGTCCCATTTTGGTAACTCTCATGATATTTGAAACTTTTTCATTCTGTGATCAGTGATCTTTGATGTCACTACAGTAGTTGTTCTGAGGAGCCATAAACTGTGCCCATGTAAGATAGCAAACGCTTAACTGATAAATGTTGTATATATATATTTTTTTTTTTACAGTTTTGGCCAGGGCTGGGTTTGAACCCACCACCTCCAGTATATGGGGCCAGAGCCCTACTTCTTTGAGCCACAGGCGCCGCCCAAATGCTGCGTTTTTTTTTTTGTTTGTTTTGCAGTTTTTGGCCAGGGCTGGGTTTGAACTCACCACCTCCAGCATATGGGGCCGGCGACCTACTCCTTTGAGCCACAGGCACTGCCCATGTTGCGTATGTTTTGACTGCTCCACTGACCAATTGTATCCCATCCCTGCCCCTCTCTTCAGGCTTCCCTCTTCCCTGAGGTACACCAATATTGAAATTAGGCCAATTAATAACACTACAGTGGCCCCTGGGTGTTCAAGTGAAAGGAAGAGTTGCACATCTCTCACTTTAAATCAAGAGTTAGAAATGATTAATCTCAGGGAGAAAGGCATGTTGAAAGCCGAGACAGGCCAAAAGCAGGCCTCTTACACCAGTTAGCCAAGTTGTGAATACAGAGTTCTTGAAGGAAATCGAACATGCTACTCCAGGGTATAGTCAAATGGTAAGAAAATGAAACAAACTTATTGTTATATGGGGAAAGTTTTAGAGGTCTGGATAGAAGACCAAACCAGCCACAACATTCTCTTAAACCAAAGCCTAATCCAGAGCAAGGTCCTACCTCTCTTCAATTCTCTGAAGGCTGTGAGAGATGAGAAAGCTGCAGAAGAAAAGTTAGACGCTAGCAGAGGTTGTTCACGAGGTTTAAGGAAAGAAGTTATCCCCACAACATGAAAATGTGAGGTAAAGCAGCAAGTGCTGATGGAGAAGCTGCAGCAAGTTACCCAGAATACATAGCTAAGGCAACTGAGGAAGGAGATTATACTAAAAAGCAGATTTTCAATGTCAATGAGACAGCCTTATATTGGAAGAAGATGCCATTTAGGACTTTCATAGTTAGAGAGGGGAGCTTCCAAGTTTCAAAAGGCAGGCAGACTCATTTGGTAGGGGCAAATGCAGCTGGTAACTTTATGTTGAAGCCCATGCTCATTCACCATTCCAAAAGTCCTGGGGTCCTTAAAAATGGTTAAATCTACCCTGTCAGTCCTCTATAAATAAGACAAAAAAGCCTGGTTGACAGTGCATCTGTTTACAGCATGGTTTACTGAATATTTTAAGCCCACTGTTAAAAAATATGGCTCAGAAAAAAAAAAAAATCCTTTCAAAATTACTGCTCATTGGCAGTGCACCACCTGCCCGAGAGCTCCAGTGGAAATGTACAAGATAACTCTTTTCATGTCTGCTGACAACATCCACTCTGCAGCCCAGATCAAGGAGAAATTTCACCTTTGAAGTAAGACATATGAGGTCTGACAATTAAGTTTGCAAACTCATCCTAGAAAAAGAGCTCTATAACTCATTGCCGACTATCACTACCATCACCTTCAAAGTACTCCCGGTGGGAAGTTACACACTGATATCTGCCTTGTCCACACTTCAAAGCCATTTTGGAACTCTTTTTCTGGAATGACCATTTGAGTTGTCATCATATGGCACACAAAAACATGCAACAACAATAATGAACAGCACACAAGACACTGGCACACGTTGACACGAATACAGCTGTGAGACACTGATGTATCAAGGTTATGAAACCTCAGTGAGTTGTATGTGTAGTGCTGTCAACATTAGTGCATGGTGGCAAGGTCACAAACTTCATTGTCAGACTTTGTACAATGGTAGCTCTGATGGTCATATCAGAAAAAGAGTTTCAAAATTGCTTTGAAGGGTGGACTAGGCGCTGGCATTGGTGCATAGCTTCTCAGGGGGAATATTTCAAAGGAGACTATAGTGATTCAGCAATGAAGGATGTAGCACTTTTTCTAGGATGAGTTTGTGAATTTTATTGTCGGACTTTGTATGCTACAGGTATCTTAAGGAAGAGTCAATTGGTATGGCAAAATTCATTGTTGTCTTATTATAAGAAATTGCCACAGCCACTCCAATCTTCAGCAACCACTACCATGATCAATCAGCAGTCATCAACATTGAGGCAAGAACCTCCAAAAGATTATAACTCAATGAAGGCTCAGATAAATCATTAGAATTTTAGCAATATTTTTAAATTAAAACATGTACATTTTTTAGACACAAGGCTACTACAGTTAATAGACTACAATATAAAGTAAACATAACTTTTATATGCACTACAAAACCACAATACGGTGTGAGTCACTACATTGTAATATTTGCTTTATTGCAGTGGTCTGGAATCAAAGCCATAAAGAGGTTAAAAAATTAATCAAAAAATATGTCTAAAAAATTAATCAGAACATGAATTCAGTTGTCCCCAGCACTATTTGTTGAAAATATTATGCATTCTACTACTTTCATATCTTAGTATCCTTTGTCACAAAATCAATTGACGATAAATGTAAGGGTTTATTTCTGGGCTCTCAGTTCAATTCTATTGATCTCTAAGCTATCCTTACGCCAATACCACGCTGTTTTGATCATTGTAGCTTTGTAATAAGTTTTGAAATTACCAACTTTGCTGGTTCGGTGCCCATATTCCACAGTGGTTACGACGCCAGCAACATACACCAAGGCTGGTGGGTTCAAATCCAGTCCAGGCCAGCTAAACAACAATGACAGCTGCAACTACAAAATAGCCAGGTGTGTGGCAGGCACCTGTAGTCCCAGCTACTTGGGAGGCTGAGGCAAGAGAATTGCTTAAGCCCAAGAGTTTGAGGTTGCTGTGAGCTGTGAGGCCACAGCGCTCTACCCAGCGCAACAGCTTGAGACTCTAAAAAAAAAAAAAGAAAGAAAAAAATAAATCACCAAGTTTGAGTCCTCCAACTCTGATCTTTTTCATGATTGCTTGGCTATTTGGTGTCTGTTGAATTTCCACATGGATTTTAAGGACAGCTTGTCAATTTCTGCAACAAACAAGATAGGGATTGTATTGAATCTGTACATCAATTTGGGGAGTATTGGCATCTTAACAATATTAAGCTTTTCAAATCATGAACTTGAAATATCTTTCATTTAGGTCCTCTTTCCTTTCTTTCAATACTGTTTTATAGTTTTTAGTGTATGAATCTTAGGCTTCTTCCATTAATTTTATTCCTATGTATTTTATTGTTTAATGTGATTGTACTTGGAATTGCTTTCTTAATCTCATCTTTGTCCATTGCCAATAAATAGAAATGCAATTGATTTTTATTTATTTTATTTATTTATTTACTTTTTTGGAGACCAGAGTCTCAAGCTATTACCCTGGGTAGAGTGCTGTGGCTTCATAGCTCACAGCAACCTCCAACTCTTAGGCTCAAGTGATCCTCTTGCCTCTGCTTCCTCCAAACCCCCTATTTTCAGTAAAGATAGGGTCTTGCTTTTGCTCAAGCTGGTCTCGAACTCATGAGCTCAAGCAATCCATCCACCTCAGCTTCCCAGAGTGCTAGGATTACAGGTGCGAGCCACCAGGCCTGGCCACAATTGACTTTTTTTTTTTCTTTTTTTTTGAGACAGATCCTCAAGCTGTTACCCTGGGTAGAGTGCCATGGCACCACAGTTCACAGCAACCTCCAACCCCTGGGCTCAAGTGATTCTTCTGCCTCTGCCTCCCAAGTAGCTAGGACTACAAGTGCTTGCCACAACGCCTGGCTGTTTTTTGGTTGCAGCCATCATTGTTGTTTGACGGCCTGGGCTGGATTCAAACCCGTCATCTCAGGTGTATGTGGCTGGTGCCTTAGCAGCTTGAGCCACAGGCGTCGAGCCCACAATTGATTTTTATACATTGATCTTGTATGCTACAACCTTGCTGAACTCATTTATTAGCTCTAATAGGTCTTTTTTTTTGGGGGGGGATAATTAATTAAGGATTTTCTCTATGCAAGATTGTCTTATGCAAATACAGGGGGACATCTTTTTTCTGATCTTAGGGGGAGTCTTCAACCATTAAGTATGTTAACTGTAAGTTCTCTGCAAATACTTTGTCAGGTTTAGGAAGTTTCTCTCTCCTTTTTAATGAAGGGGCTTAAATTTTTACCATTAAGATTATGTGCTTTTTGTCCTTTATTCTATTGATAACATTATGTTAGTTGAGGGATGTTAGGCCAACCTTGCATTCTTGGGATAAATCTCACTTGGTTGTGGTGTATAATCTCACTTTTTAAAAATAATTGCTGGATTGCTTGGATAATATGATTTTGAGGATTTGGGAGTCTATACTCCTAAGTTTTACTGGTATGTAGCTTTGGGATAACTTTTTTTTTTTTTTTAGACAGTCTCACTATGTCACCCTCGGTAGAGTACTGTGACGTCACAGCTCACAGCAACCTCCAACTCCTGGGCTCAAGTAATTCTCTTGCCTCATTCTCTCAAGTAGCTGGCACTACAAGTGCCTGCCACAACACCCAACTATTTTTGTGTGGTACTTGTCATTTTGTTTGGCAGGCCCAGGCTGGGTTCAGTCCCGCCAGCCTTGGTATATGTGGCTGGCACCATAACCACTGTTACAGGTGCCAAGCCAAGATAACTTTGTTTTTGATTTTAGGGTAATATTGGTCTCATAGAAGGAGGTAATAAGTGTTCCTTCTTCTATTTTTTGAAATTTGTGAAGGATCAAACTAACTCTTAAATAGTTTGTAGAATTCACCAGTGAAGCCATCAGGGTCTGAGCTTTTCTTTCCATATGGTTTTTTTCAATACTAATTCAATCTCCTCTTTATTATGTTTATTCAGATTTTCTATTTCTTCTTGATTGTTTTGGTAGTTCATGCCTTTACAGGAATCTGTCCATTTCATCTGCATTATCTAATTAGCATACAATTGTCCATAGTATTCCATAATAATCTTTATTCTGTAATAGTAGTAGTAATGTCCTTCTTCGTTTATTTGATTAATTTGAGTGGCTTTTTCCTTTCTGTTCTACTTAAAGGCTCAACAATTTTAATGACATTTCCAAAGAATTGACTTTTGATTTTTCCCTATTGCTTTTCTATTCTCTAGTTCAAGATTTTCCACCTTCTCTCTGGTTGTTTTGGGTTTTCTTTGTTGTTTGTTTTCCAGTGTCTTAAAGTGGAAGACTTGATTTTTTTTTTTTTTTTAATTTTTAAGACAGTCTTGCTCTGTAACCTGGACTAGAGTACCATGGCTTAGGCCCATGTCACAGCAACCTCAAACATCTAGGTTCAAGTGATTCTCCTGCCTCAACCTCCCAAGCAACTGGGACTGCAGGCACACCTCACCATGTTTGGCTAATTTTTCTATTTTTTATAGAGATGGGGTCTTGCTTTGTCCAGGCTAATCTCGAACACCTGACCTCAAGCAATCCTCCCACCTCGGCCTCCCAGAGTGGAAGGATTATACAAACATGAACCACTGCATATGGCTGTCATCTTTATTTTTTAATGTGTTGAGGACAGTTAGTTTACAGTGTTGCTCAAGTCTCCTATGACCCTACAGTTCTTCTGCCTAGTTATTCTACCCATTGAGAGTAAGGTCTTGAAGTATCCAACTATTACTGCTGCAGTATATTTCTCCCTTCCATTCCGTCAGTTTCTGCTTTCTTGTAGTTCGGGACTTTGATGTCACTTATCATTATAAAATATTCCTCTTTATTTCTATTAACACCTTTTTTTCTTCTAGGCCATTTTGTCCTTAGTAAAGCCATTCCAACTTTCTTCTAGTTTGTTTACATGCCATTTTTTCCCATCCTTTTACTCTCAGCCAATTTGTATTTTTACATTTAAAGTACATCTCTTATGGAGATCACATTCTTGGATCTTATTTTCACCCAGTCAAGATTGTTTTTTGATTGTATTGTTTACTGCATTCTCATATTTCATGTTGTTATTGATATTTAAGTTTATGGATGACATTTTACTCTTTTTTCTATCTCATGTTCCTCTATTCCGTCTTTACTACTTTTCTTTTTTTGCATTAAGTGAACTGTTTTCTAGTGTAACATTTTAATTCCTTTAGTACTTTTTCGCTCTCAATTTCATAAAACATACTGTTGAAAAAGTTGATTCATATACCAAAGCTGTACCAAATATAAACCAAGTTTTCTCATAATAGAACCAAATCCCCCAAATCGTTTTTAAAAATTTGGGGGTCTGGGTGGCACCTGTGGCTCAGTGAGTAGGGCCCCAGCCAAACTGCTACAAAAAATTAGCTGGGTGTTGTGGTGGGTGCCTGTGGTCCCAGCTACTCAGAAGGCTGAGGCAAGAGAATTGCCTAAGCCCAAGAGCTGGAAGTTGCTGTGAGCTGTGACGCTCTACCGAGTGTGACAAAGTGAGACTCTGTCTCTTAAAAAAAAAAAAGAAAGAAAAAATTGGGGGTCCATGTCTACAAACCTGGTGCTTCTGCTTTAGAAGAACCTATTGAACTTTACAGCAAAGGTCTATCAGTTTCTGTTAGAAACTGTTTCTACAGTTAACTACTCATGAATTATTTTTACTTTTTTTTTTTTGTAGAGACAGAATCTCACTTTATCACCCTCAGTAGAGTGCTGTCGCATCACAGCTCACAGCAACCTCCAACTCCTGGGCTTAGGCGATTCTCTTGCCTCCGCCTCTCAAATAGCTGGGACTATAGGCACCCGCCACAATGCCCAGCTATTTTTTGTTGCAGTTTGGCCAGGGCTGGGTTCAAATCTGCCACCCTTGGTATATGGGGCCAGTGTGCCACAGGCGCTGCCTAACTACTCATGAATTATTATATTGACTCTAGATAAACATCAAATTCAAAGGGGTAATGAATAATTTGAAAAGCAACTCTAAAGTCATCAAGAAAGTGTTCAAGTTTTACTTGTAATTTTTGCAATTTACAAAATGCCAATTACAATCAAACTTTATATATGAGTA
>CAUYPK010099211.1:0-20548 GCA_963574355.1 Loris lydekkerianus
CTTGGCAGTGCAGAAGCTTTATAATTTGATCAGATCCCAGTAATGTATTTTTGATGTTGCTTCAATTGCCCGGGGTGTCTTCCTCATGAAGTATTCTCCCAGGCCAATTTTCTCAAGTGTTTCCCCTGCACTCTCTCTAAGAATATTTATAGTTTCATGTCTTAAGTTTAAGTCCTTTAACCAGTGAGAGTCAATTTTTGTTAGAGGACAGCTTGTTATATTTCAAATTGTATATAAAACCAGTACATTATAGCCCATAAATGCATTAATGTACACATCTATGATTTAATTTAAAAAACCTTAAAAAAAAATTATTTATTTAAGGCTATATATTGCCTGAACAGCAGGTGGGGCTCCGCAGTTAGGAACAGAAATAAAGCCCATGTTTCTGCTGGGAGTGACGGGAGGTTAGCTAGTTGCCCTGGAGACCTGGTCTTTGTTTCCTGGTTTATTTGATTTTAATCTGGGTAGGTTCTTGGGGAAGTGTTCAATCCCAGTAGGGTGGAGGGCCTGAAGCTTACTTCAGACTTTATGGGAGACACTCCTTGACTCTCTAAACAGTTCCATGAGGCCACAGAGGGGTCTGGTCTGTGCGGTTGGTGGGATCTGTCCAACTCCTCTATGTCTCTGTGCGAGACAGCTCAAAGGTCAGAGCCATTCACAAGCGTGGACCCTGGAGGCTGCTCCCTGCCTGTGGCTCTCCCACAAAGGAGATGCTCTGGTTGTAGCCCCCAGCTAAGCAGTCTCTCCAAGTCAGCTCCTGCTCATTTCTTCCTACTTCCCTCACCTGGAGGGACAGCGTCTCCCAGAGTTCAGTCTAGTCACCAGTTTGCCACCGTGGTGGGGGGTGTTGGGGCCCCTCCCGCAGGCTTGATCCTTCAGAGATTCCACTGGAGGCTGGAGGCTGCACTCCTTCACACCAGCTTTCTGTGCTGGCTTTCCTCAGCTCCTGACCTCCTTGGCTCCTGGAGTCCCTTGTTGTCTCACTGTGTGTCCTTGCAATGATATTTCTGAGTGGGACAATCCAGTAAGAGGTGGATGAAGTCCTGTCATCCCTATCTTACCAAGAACTGCTGGTGAGGAAATGTCTCTAACTCACCATCTTGGAGCCAACCTTTCTGCTGATTTTTAAATATATACATTATTCTTTACCTAAAAGGTAAAATATTATATATTAAATGTTTTACACTTAATCATCTGCTTCTCCAGTAAGAAAATGAATATATATGAAATAAAATGTTTAATAAAGTTTAAAAGAAATACAATAAAATTAGCAAATTTCTCTTTCTTTTAGTTACTTTCTTTGTAAACATTCTCTGAATCTTGATATTTTTCTGAATGTGAAGGTGAAATAAATGTGATGCAAAGCTATATGCATAAATGGTCATATTTACATTATGCATATACACTTTTATTATTGTCTGAGATGCTATTTTGTCTCAGGTAAATATAATAACGATAATCCTGAAAATAAAGTAACAGTATCTTTTGTCAATGGCAGAGCTATTTATTGATTGAAATACATAATTCTGCCTATGAAGTGTTTTCTGTGCAGTCTGGCTGTTCATTCTAATGTCCAATTGAAGTAGCAAACTTGTGTTGTTCACATGCATTTTAGGAGATGTAAAAATTATTAGATTTATTATCTCTTCATTTTTCTAGTTCATGCTAGCAATATTCCATGTCTTTATATGAGTTTAGATTACATAGGTGTATTCATTTATTAAAACTCACCAAACTGTACACTTAAGATCTGTTTGTCTTACCAAATGTATATCTAAACAAAAGTAACATTAACATTTATGAGATATCATTAAAACAGTGCTATTTTAATGATAGCTCATGTACATATATATGTAAGAAAGAAAGAAAAAATCAACAATCTACATGTCTAACTCAAGAAGGTAAAGAATTGATCTTCCAACAAGACTGATCAAACTAAAAGAGAAAAAAAATACCAATTTCATGAGTAACAAGGAGATAGTACCATCCTATGGATATTAAAATGTAATAAGGTATTATAAAGAACTTTATGCTAATAACTTTGAAACTTTAGATGAAGCAGAAAAATTCATTTAAAAAGATAATTTACTAAAATCAATGCTAGAAAAATTGAAAATGTGAAGAATCCTATGTCTATTAAGGAAATATAAAACCAGATGGTCCCAGTGGCTCATGCATATAATCCTAGCACTTTGGGAGTTGGGAGGATCACTTGAGGCCAGGAGTTCGAGACTGGCCTGGCAAGAGTGAGACTCAGTCTATAAAAACAAACAAACAAAAATATCTGGGTATGATGGTGCACCTGTTGTTCTAGCTACTGGGAAGCTGAGGCAGAAAGATCCCTTGAGCCCAGGACTTCAAGGTTGCAGTAAGCTGTGATCATGCCACTGCACCCCAGCCTAGATGACAGAGTAGAGACTTTGTCTCTAAAAAACCCTAAATAATTAAAAAATAAATTTAAAAAAGAGAAATACACAACCATGGCTAAAAACCTTGCCACAGGGGTGAAAATAAGAAAGTCAGGCCAGATGACAACACTGGTGAAGTTTTCAAAGTATTTAAGGAGAAAAATCTAACACAAACTTTCCTTGAGGAAAGCAAAACAGGGTATACCTAGCAACTTGTTTTATGAGGTCAGCATTACTTTTTATCATAATATGACAGACACTATAAAGAAAGGGTGCTTATAGGCCGATATCTGTCATTAACATGAGTGCAAAATTCCTAAAATTTTCAGCAAATCAAATCCAGCATCATATTGAATATTGTTCTATACTATAAAATTATTGTAAAATTTGTTATAGTAAGAGCAATGTTTTGGTATTTATGAACTCTAGTGTTCAAGGCAATTTATAGATAGTAACTGCTGTGAATAACAAGAATTGACTATAAATATATACTGTAGTCCCTCAGTATCTGTGGGGTACTGGCTCCAGGATCCTCCTAAGGTATCAAAATGCTCATGTCTCTTATAAAAAATGGTGCAGTGTTTGCATACAGCCTATGCTCATTCTCCTGAGTCTCCTATATTTCTCTTGTATATGTTAAATCATCTCTGGTTTGCTTATAATACCTAAAACAATGTAAATGCTATGTAAATAGTTTATTACATTATATTGTTTAGGGAATAATGACAAGGAAAAAAATATGTACATGTTCAGTCCTGACACAACCATCCATTTTTTTTTTTCAAGTATTTGCAATCCACAGTTGATGAATCCACAAATGTGGCCCCCAGGGTCAGCATTATAATTATAATCTACAGATGTTATTGTATCAGCTCAAGTGAAATGTAGAAACATTGCCTGCTTTTATGTTTCTGACTCCTTCCCCATTTATGATATAATTGTCTTTATTTTTAGATACATTTAGAACCATATTAGTGTTATATTTTTTCATCCACATGTTACATATAATTTTAAAACTTGAGATAAGAAAGCAAATCTGTTATACTTACCATATTTTTTGCATTTCCATTCTTTTTTCCTTCCTGATGTCCTGAGATTTCCTATTTTGTGATTTCATTTTTGTTTGGAGAACTTCTTCAAACCATTCTTAGGGTAGGACTGCTGGTAACAAATTTTCTTAATTTTTCTTCATTTGAGAGTATCTTGATTTCCCCTTCATTCTTGAAGAATATTTTCTGTGTATATAGGATTCTGAGTTGACAGTTCTTTTGTTTCAGCAGTTAAAAAATGTGGAGCCATTTTAAAATCTGGCTTCCATTGTTTCTGATGAGAAATCTGATGTCATTTGAATGGTTTTTCTCCCATAGATGATGTGTGATTTTTCTCTCACTGCTCTCAAGATTTTTCTTTTTCTTTAGTTTTCATAAATTTGACTATATTTTGTATTGGTGTAGATTTCTTGGGATGTATACTATTTGGCATTTGCTCAGCCTCTTAAATCTGTAGGATTGTGTTTTGTAACAAATGTTGTAAGTTCTCAGTTGTTATTTCTTTTAGTACATTTTCATCCTTTTCCTTTTACCTTCTCTGTACAGAACTCCAATGACAAAAATGTCCTATCTTTTGTTATAGTTCTAAAGGTCTCTGAGCCTCGGTCTGTTATTCTCAGTCTACTTTCTATTGGTCAGACTGGCTAATTTCTATTGTAGTTTTTAGTTCACTGATTCTTTCCTTTGTTCTCTCCATTCCGCTGTTGAGTCCATCCAGTGAGTTTTAAAATTTTGTTAACAGTATTCTTCAGTTCTAAAATATCCATTTTTTTCTTTGTATCTTCCATTTATTTGTTGAGAGGTGCTATCACTTTCCTCAGTCTCTCTATTTTTTCATTTGTTTTGAGTGTTTGTTATTACTCCCTGAAGCACATTTGTGAAGGCCGCTCATAATCTTTGTCAGATAATTCTAACATCATTATCATCCCAGTGTTGTCATCTGTTGATTGTCTTTCCTCATTCAGTTTTTTTTTTAAATTAAATCATAGATGTGATCATGGGGTACCATACACTAGTTTCATAGACCGTTTGACATATTTTCATCACACTGGTTAACATAGCCTTCCTGGCATTTTCTTAGTTATTGTGTTAAGACATTTACATTCCACATTTACTAAGTTTCACATATACCCTTGTAAGATGCACCGCAGGTGTAATCCCACAAATCCCTACTCATTCATTGTATGATGGATAATTTTTTATTAAAACCTAGAAATTTTTGATATTATGTGAATAGAATCTATATGTTATCCAACCATTTTATTTTAGGTAGCTTCTTCTGACCCTGGTCAAGAAGAGGTGAGGGCATATCAATTCATTATTGCCAGGTTAAGGTAATTCCAGATTTTCTATTTGGGCTCTATTGACATTAAGGGAGGGGATTCCCATTACTGTTGAGTAGGAGTGGGAGTTCTGGCTCCCTGCTAGCATTCACCTTCTGCATCCTTGGCTTTGAAGTCCTTATTATTCCTTCCCATGTGGCCTCCACTGGGTGGGGTAACCTCTTTATCACTTTGGTCATGGTAAAAGTTGTGATTCTTTATTGGGCCATTTCTGATACCACCCTAGTGTGTGTGTATTGGGGGTGGTGGTGCCTTGTTGTTAGGTGAGAGGATAGAAGTTCATGCACGGTTTCTGTTAATACCATAGGAGGGTGAGGTGGGGTCACTACTATCTAGTGAGGATGAAAGTCTCAGCCTTCTCTGAGGCTTTCGGGGTAGTGGAGGTTGGAGTACCTTATTACAATCTTGGAAGAGTATAGATGGGGCCACTCCTTTGTGAGGTTTGGCTGGAGTAGAATAGTTAGTCTCTAAAACTTTTCTGTCTTGCTAGGCTGTTGTTGTCTGGTCCTTTGGCTAGACAGAGAAGACTTTTGTTGGGGCATTTTTTGTCTGTGTCTGTTGGCATTTCCAAGTTGTCAGCTTCTTCAGCTGCGACTCTAGGATATAAAAGGAAAAAAAAATGTAGTGGACTCACATTTCATTCTTTGAGTCCCTAGTTTCTTAGCTAGTCAGGCTTCTTTCTACTTTTCAGAGTGTTCTATGTTCATTTTATATATAATATCAAGGATTTTTAGTTATGCTTACTGGGAGGAATAGAGAAAAGTTCATTTACTCCATCTTCCCAGAAGCAGCAGTCCATCCCATGAAATTTTAATTCTCTTCTTTTATATTTCCCAGTGGCTTGTGCTTTGATATGCTAGATCTCAGAAATACTGTCAATATTCTCTTACTTTGGATCATATTTTATTTTCTTGTGGGTAATTTTATCCGTGTTTTCTTACCTCTAAGCTCCCCACATTTCTCTTTTCTTTTATGTGTACTCCATAATTTATCTTCACTTCCTCCCTCAGGCTTGGGTTCCAAAGTGAGGTCTGCTGGATTTGCTTGTTTGCCCACTTACAGATAATTTGAAGTTGCTAAAGTTCTCGGTCACCCAGTTACACTGCAAGCATGGGTTATGGTTGGTTTTATTTTCTCTCCTTTTTGCTAGATATGCATGTGCACATGCATGTGTTTGTGTGTGTTATTTTTGCAGGATATATGGAGAGATACATATTTAAGTGATCAGTGTTATATTTCATAAAGCAGGAATATTCTTACATCTCCTTTAATTTAATCTTTCTTTTTTCCCTAAAATTTTGTTTAGGAAGAACAGATTCGTCCATTCATTTACTTTTACTGTAGAGATACCAAACATTACCTGTAGAGTAAAATACAGTTTAGACATAGACGCTAGACTAGATTTAGGTTTGATTTTGGTATATATACATAATAGATGGTTCTATGTAATTCCTATTTCACCACACCAGGAGGCACATAATTTTTTGTTCTTTCTCCGACTCTATATATTCAGAGGGTACAACTTGATTTTTTAAAAAATACTTTATTAAATAATAAATATACATTAATGCATTTATGAAGTACAATGTGCTGATTTGATATACAATGTGGAATGCTTACATCTAACTGATTAACATAACCATCTCCTCTCTTATTTATTTGTTGTGGTAAAACATTCATACTGTATAATCAAAGTAGGTAACATACCCATCACCTCAAATAGTTACTATTGTTTTTGTGATGAGAACATTCAGGATCCAGCCTCTTAGCAAATTTCAGTACAGTATTGTTAACTAAAGATACCATACTATATATTAGATTTCCAGGACTTACTTGTCTTGCATAACTAAAACTTTGTACCCTCTGTGCAAAATATCTTCATTCTTCCATGCCTCCAAACCTCTGGAAAAACCATTCCACTATGTGCTTTTGTACATTTGACTATTTCAGACTCTCTATATAAGCAAGATCATGCAGTATGTGTCCTCTTGTGTCTTGGCTTATTTCATTTAACATAATGTCCTACAGGTTCATCTATGTTGTCAGAAATGGTAGGATTTTATTCTTTTGCAAGGCTGAATAATATTCTATTTGCATATATGCCACATTTTCTGTATCCATTCATCTGTCAGTGAACATTCAGGTTGTTTCCATATCTTAGCTATTGTGAATAATGCTGCAATGAACGTGACAGTGGAGATAAATATTTGAAATATTAATTTCCTTTCTTTGAGATGCATACTCAGAAGTGAGATTGCTAGATCATATGGCAGTTCTATTTTTGTTTTTTATTAAATCATAGCTGTGTATATTAATGTGATCATGGGGCACCATACACTGGTTTTATAGACTGTTTGACACATTTTCATCACACTGGTTAACATAGCCTTCCTGGCATTTTCTTAGTTATTGTGTTAAGACTGGTTAACATAGCCTTCCTGGCATTTTCTTAGTTATTGTGTTAAGACATTTACATTCTACATTTCTAAGTTTCACATGTACCCTTATAAGATGCACCACAGGTGTAATCCCACCAATCACCCTCCCTCCGCCCACCTCCCCCCTCCCTCCCTTCCATATGGCAGTTCTATTTTTAACTTTTTAAGAATTATTCTTCTTATTTTCCAAAATGGCTATAGCAATTTACTTTTTCACCAAGAGTAACAAAGAGTTCCCTTTTCTTCCCATCCTCACCAGCACTTGTTGTCTTTTGTCTTTTTGATGATAACCATCCTAGCAGGTGTGAAGTGATGTCATAATATGGCTTTTGGTTTGCATTTCCTTGATAATTAGTGATGTTGAACACTTTTTCATATACCTCTTGGCCATTTGTAGGTCTTCTTTGAATAAATGTCTGTTCCAGTTCTTTGTTCATTTTTTAAATTGAGCTTTTTTTCCTGCTATTGAGTTGTAGAGGTTCCTTACGTAATCTTGTCTGCTTCTGGAATAGCTGAGTTGGCTCCCTAGCATCTCCCAAAGCTGACTACATAAATGTATTTTGTTTTGTTTTAATATCACTATGAGCTCATATATTTCAAACATTTGATGTGTTATAATAATTGCTGTTATTATTATGTTTAATGATCAAATTGTTGCATCTTCTACTGGTAATCCTTTAAGTTGGCTTCTGTGTCCTTTTTGACAAAACCTCAATAGTGTTTCTTACTTTTCTTGTTTCCTGGTGTGACAAGAAAGCCGGGCTCGTTTGCATATTTCTAGGCTCATCCTATATATTTCCTGTCACAGATGAGGTATCAGCTATTTCTTCAATGAACTCTGATTCTTTCTAATAAGAAATTGTGTTTAGAGACAACAATCTGAGTGCTGTCATGGTTAGTTTGTTACTATATTCATATACATGTGTGTGTGTGTGTGTGTGTATATATATACATACATATATATATTTATATGAGAGAGAGACTCAAGCCTCAGCCTAGCTCACAGTAACCTCAAACTCCTGGGCTCTAGGGATCCTTCTGCCTCAATCTCCCAAGTAGTTGGGACTATATTCAAGCAGGCTCCCAACACACAGCTAATTTTTCTATTTTTAGTAGAGATGGGGTCTTGCTCTTGTTCAGGCTGATCTCAAACTCCCGAGCTTGAGCAATTCACCCACCTCAGCCTCCCAGAGTGCTAGGATTCCAGGTGTGAGCCTTCATTGTGCCCTGCTTCTATGTTCATATTTTCTAAATGTTTTCTATGATCAGAGCTATGAAATAAAATTTATTTTAAAAAACTACATCATGAATAAAGCTGACATTTCAAACTCAAATATAGAATGATACAGTTTTTACTTTTTACATTTATATCTCTTTTCTCATATGCAGAACATCTTCATTCTCAGTGACGTTAGTAAAAATTATTTATTTGCTTTATTTTAAAATATTTATTATAGTGCTATGGGCCGAAGGTTTGTGTTTCCCAAATTCATACATTAAAACTCTAATCCCAATGTGATAGGATTTGGAGGCTAGGCCTTTTGTAGGTAATTATTTTATGAGGGTGGAGCCTTCAGGAATAGGATTTTTTCCCTTATAGGAATAGGCCAGAGGACAACCAGCTCTCTTTCTGCTATGGTAGTACAGTGGGAAGGTGGTTGTTGGCAACCCAGCAGAGTGCCTTCACGAGAACTCAACCAGTCTGGTACCCCAATCTTGGACTTCAGCAGCCAGAATGGCAATAAATATATTTCTGGTGTTTATAAGCCACTAATTTGTGGTGTTTGGCAACATAAAATCACGAAGATGTGTGATTTCACAACATAACTAATATTGTTGCTAACAGTATGATTATGGAAAACACTTTAAATTTATTTTAGGCTGCTTTTGTTCCTAGGATATATCCCACTGGGGATGTATAGTCAAATTCTTGTGTTTTATAAACACTTGAAATAACTCCTTTTGGCGTGGTTGAGGTTAGGTTAGGTTACCATCTCAATACACAGTTAAGTTCATTAGTTTCATCTTGTGTTTTTCATTTTTAGGGATTCTTTTGCTATTTTCTTTCATTTGACTTTTAAATAATTTATAAAACATCTACAGGGTGCCAAGGACAAATCTACAAAATAAGTTATATTTGCATAGGCTTAGCTTTCTTCCCTGCTCTTTTTACCATGCTCTCTCCCTTCTCTTAAGTAGCCATTTTTATTATTTTTGGCTTAACAGTCCAGTATTGTTTTAAAATATAGACATAAATATACATTCCTATTCTTCCTCTTTGTCACATAAAAAGTAGCATACTACTATACATTATTTTGTACTTTTTTTTAAACCCAACAGTTTATCCTAAATATCACTTAACAGCAGTATATAGAAAGATTTCTCACTCTTTTATACAGATGCATAATCTTTTACAATGTGGCTGTACGCAGGTTATTCAATCATTCTCTAAAGAGAGTACTTTAATAGGAACAGTGTCATGCAGTAAGCCTGGGAATGTGGCAACCAGGCCATTAAGAAAAAGTGTCAATTGCAAATTATGGGCAGTTATTTGGTGAAAGAGGAAATGGCTCAAATAGAGAAGGTATCATTTCAATACTGAGCTGTTTGCTGGCAAGAAGGAATTGCATACTCATACCAAAAGTTAAGAAGAATTGACATGATGAGGGTAAAATTGCAACCACTGGAAGAGAATTGCTTTGGTTAATTAGAAAAAAAATCTCTGCTTTGGTAGAGTGATCACTACTGTAGAACTACCAAATCGAGGGCTGAATGAAAAAAAAATAGGATAATGCAATTACTCCAGAGTCTTTAATTCCATGTACCAAGGTAGATATTAATAATAATATATTTTTTAAAAAATTCAGAAGATGTTTTTTCACATAGCTATGAACAACAATAGAAAGCAATTGTTGGGAATTTGATGAAGCTCTCAGGACATGGTTTATTCTCCCATTAGATTCCCCACCTATTATTCCATTTCCTCTTTACAACTACCTTTACAGGTATATATGAATGGTATTGTTTTTCGTATCTGACAGATGAGAACGTTCAGCGATGTGAAATGACTTATCCAACATCACTCAGGCATCCAAAGAAAGGTAGTTTCTAGTCAGTGTTCTTTCCATGAAGCCAGAAACAGTATAGCAGTGTTTTTCAACCTTTTTATACCACAGCACACTTGAACCTATAGTTAAACTTCTATGACACACTTAAATTATGCTGATCAAAAAAAAAAAAAAAAGAGTAAAAAAAGAGAGAATATGCTTAACGTTCGTTGACATTTTTTCAAAAATAATTTAACTGGGTGGTGTCTGTAGCACAATGGTTACCACACAGGCCACATACACCAAGGCTGGCAGGTTTGAATCCAGCCCAGGCCAGCTAAACAGCAATGACAACTGCAGCAACAACAACAAAATAGCTGGGTGTTATGGCAGGTGCCTGTAGTCCCAGCTACTTGGGAGGCTGAGAGAAGAGAATCACTTAATCCCAAGAGTTTGAGGTTGCTGTGAGCTGTGACACCACAGCACTCTACTCAGGGCAACAGCTTGAGATTCTGTCTCAAAAAACAAAAAAATGTAATTCATGATCTTTAAAAATTTTCATGCACACCTAAAATCCTCTCACAACACACCTCTAACAGGGCTTAGTAATAGAGCAAAAAAGAAAAAGAACTGGGGTGGTGCCTGTGTCTCAAAGGAGTAGGGCACTGGCCCCATATGCCGGAGGTGGTGGGTTCAAGCCCAGTCCAAGTAAAAAACTGCAAAAAAAAAAAAAAAAGAAAGAAAGAAAAAAGAAAGAGAAGTTGATAATAATCAGGTAAACCAACAAGACGATTTAATAGCTGCATTAGTTATTTATTGTTGTATAATAAATTACTCTAAAACTTAGCAGCTTAAGACAACAAATATTTACTATCCTAATTTCTGAGAGTCAGAAAACCAGGAGCAGCTTCCCTGGATAGCTCTGGCCCAGGATCTCTCATGAAGTTGCAGTCAAACTGCCAACAAGGGATAAAGAATCTATTGCTAAGTGCAATCATGTGGTAGCGGGAGGCCTCTATTTTCTAACATACTACTTGGAGTTTTCCATGGGGCTATTTAACATGGTAGATGGTAGATAGTTTCCTTCTCCCAGAGTGAACGATCCAAGTGAGACAAAGCATAAATGAGAGTGCCCGAGAGAAGAGATGAAATCGTTTAGAACCTAATCTCAGAAATGACATTCCATCACTTCTGCCTTATCACACAGGGCTGACCTGGTATAGATGCCAGAAGACAGGGGTCACTGGGGGGCCACCTGGGAGGCTGGCAACACAGCAGCTAATACTGAGAAAAGTCTTATCCATGCTGAGCAGTTTACATACACGTATTACCTCATCCGTAATTCTCACAGAAACACTGTGAGGGAGACACTGGCATTATTCCTATTCTACAAATGAGGAAAGTCAGAAATGGTAAAATAACTTGTCCAAAGTCACAGAGCTAGGAAGGGGTACAGGCAGGATTCAAATCCAGGCAGTCTGGCCCTAGCCCACTAAGCTATATTGCTTCTATGTTCAGATATTGGTAAGTGCTATGAAGGCAATAAAATAAGATAATGTGAAAGAGTGACTAGAGTAGGGAGCAGTCAGGAATTTTTTTTGTTTTATTGTGCTTTAAATTGGATTGTCAGGGTAGGTTGCTCTGCAGAGGTGACATTTGAGCTGTGACTGAAAGGGTGAGAGGAAAGCCAGCCTTACAAACTGGTGAAGATGCACTTATGCTAGAGGGAATATTAGTGTTCAAAGACCCCCAGGGCAGGAATGAGCTTGGTATATTCAAAGAACACAAAAAGATCAGTGTGGTTTGAATGTATTGAACAAGAAGGGATGGATGACTGGGCATGGTGGCTCATGCTTGTAATACTAGCACCCTGGGAGGCCGAGGTGGGTGGATTGCCTTGAGCTCAGAGATTCAAGACCAGCATGAGCCAGAGTGAGACCCCGTCTCTACCAAAAAAAAAAAAAAAAAAAAAAAAAAAAGCCGGGTATGCTGGCAGGCACCTGTAGTCCCAGCTGCTTGGGAGGCTGAGACAAGAGAATCACTTAAGCCTAAGAGTTGGAGGTTGCTGTGAGCTATGACGACATGGTACTCTACTGAGGATCACAAAGTGAGACTCTTTCTCAATAAAAAAGAAAGAAAGAAAGAAAGAAAGAAAGAAAGAAAGAAAGAAAGAAAGAAAGAAAGAAAGAGAAAAAAAGGAAGAAGGGACGGTTGAGTTTAGGAGATTAGCAGGGGACACATTGTCCAATTATATCAGGAACTCTGTTAAGTAAGCATAAGTATCCCCATTTCAAAGGTAGGATAAAAATGAGAAAATTGAGAGGGGAAAATGTCTTATTCAAGTCACAAAATTAATAAGAAAACAAGTCTGGATTTGAGCTCTTATCAGTTTGATTCCTGACCTAGTTCTCTTTTTGCCTCATCATATTGCTTCCCTCAATTCTTCCACGCAGCGTGGAGTTGTGTTTTTGTGTTTTTATGGTGTGCGCCTTGTCTCCCATTACACTAGGGAAACTCCCTGGGCTTTTTCCTCTTTCTGGTGCTGGCTGGAAATGTGTCAGAATGTGCTGGCTCTAGTGAACGTGAGGGGGTGAACCCCAAGAAACCATCATGCTTCCCAGAAGGCAGAGGCTCTGCAAGTTCAAAGGACGATAAATCTGTTGTTAACCATACAAACAAAACTATTTGTCATACCCTATGAGGCTGGCTTTGGCAATACAGTTTTGAATGTATTATGGCTGCATTCTTCCTGTCTGCTTCGCTGTCCATCAGAGCTATTAATGGTGGTAGCTGATATTGTCCCCCCTAACTACTTGCCCAACCTTGGTTCTGGTTCTCAGTCATTTGTAGCTGTGGTCTTAATCTCGTGTTTAGAGAAAAATTTGGCACAATTCTTTGTCTGGTTTGAGGAACTCAGAGAATCTTTTCCTTCAGAGAGACATCTGTTAAACTGGTCATAAGTATCAATGAAAATACTTTAAAGTCTCTGGAAGTTGACCAAAGGGTTTACACAAGATTGGGAGGCGTTTATTCAACAAACTTGATTGAAACTATGGCAGGACATAGCCCCATAGCACCTGAGCCAGAGGTGCACCCATCTCCACCCCAGTACTGTGTGTGAAAGAACTACTTCAGGAAAACTGGGAGGACTGGGTCCATTTTGGAGCTGTAGCCAAGTAGGCGGCTTGTATCTCTGCAAGTTCCCTGGTATAGAAGCTCTGTACCGGCAAAGCAGTGGAAACTGGTAAACATCAGCAGATCCCATCTCCCCAGTCATACCCATATCCCCCATTACTCCCATCTCCCCTACCTACCCCATGTCTGTGCTGCAGAAATCTACATTGGTTGGGTGGTGGCAGCCAGGTGGTGGTGTTCATTTCCTCAGCCAACAGCACTCACTCCATAAGGAGGATGTGGGTGGAGCATGTAGGGAGGGGAGAGGCAAACTGCAAAGAGTCTAAAGGTCTGAGTCTGGCAGGGAGGGAGACTTTATTCGCAGCAGTGAGTGGAGGAATTTATGCTCTAGGCTGTGGTCAAAAACTATAAAAGTCACAGTGGCTAGCAATCAGAGGAGGATAACAGTGTGGTGCGAGCAGTACAGAGAAATCAACCATAACTTTAACAGGGAGATCAGGGAAAGGGTTAGTCAAGATGGCCCTGCTAAAATCACCCACATGGCTGGTGACTAGGAAGACTTCTGCGCTCAAGAATGAACTCTCTCAGGACAACTACACAAAGTACTTCCCAAATGCTAGTCCCTGGTTAGACAGTTTTCCCCTTTACTGTCAAAGCAGTCTCTAAGCCACACACAGATGTAATGATAAAAGAGGAAAATTACTGGATTTGGGGACTTATATATAACTTAAGACCAGTCAGTGATTAACCACTAAGCAATGCTGACCCTAGGGGCAACCCCTAGAAAGTTGATCTTAAAAATAAAAACAAGAGAAAATAATCTTAGAAGGGACATCTTGTGTTACACACTGCAGGGGAAATAGACCTCACAGAATTAGTCCAGTCAAGTCACTAAACAAATAAACAAAAGAATAAGCAAAATCAACAATAGGCCCCAGGGAGAGATTAGTATGTTGAATTGCTATATTTTAACAAAAATATCCAGATTTTGATAAAAATTGACACTTGCAAAGAGATAGGAAAATGTGACCAAAGAGGAAAAAAAGTCAATAGAAATTGCCTCTAGTTTCTACAAAGGAACTGTTACAAATATATTCAAAGAACCAAAGCAAACTGCATTTATATGATTTAAATGGTGACAATTTCTCATCACGCAGACATCAGTAAAGAGATAGATATGATAAAAAGTAGCACAATAGAAATTCTGGAATTGAAAAGTAAAATCACTGAAATAAAAAATTGAGTAGAAGAGTTCAACAGTGGATTTGACCGAGCAGAATAAAGAATCAGCAAACTTGAAGTTAAAGCAATCAAGATTACACAGTCTGAGGACCAGAAAGAAAAGAGAACTGAAAAATATGAATAGGGCCTCGGAGGTCTGTGGAATACCATCAGGTGTACTACTGTACACTTCCAGGAGAAGGGAGAAGGTCAGAAAGAATATTGTGAGAGCTAATTGCTGAACAGTTTGAAATTTGACAAAAACCATTAATCTGCATATCCAAGAAGCTCCAGAAGACCTCTAGTTTCCGTTTCCAAAGACTAGGTGTCCTTCAGTGAGGAATCCCCTCCTTTTCATCTCTCTTCTGGTCTAGAGATTAGAAGTATTGGGCAGGGTGCCAAGGATGTCTGCACTGTGGAGTTGGGCAGGTTGACCTTGGAACAAGGGCGTAAGACCAAGCAAGGGAACTCAAGGGGGCAGCCCATTCTCCACTCCTTAAGCCATGTACCTGATCAGGGTTGCATCTACCCAGAGGAAGAGACGGCAATTAATATGCCCAAAGTCTAAATCTGTTCCCCAATCCCTGTGCTTGCATGAACCAGAGGCCCTCAAACTGCAGCCAACAGGCCATATGAGGGGGTGTGATTGTATTTGTTTGCGTTTTGTTTTTTTACTTCAAAATAAGATATGTGCAGTAGGAATTTGTTCATAGGTTTTTTTTTTTTTTTTTTTTAAACTATATTCCGGCCCTCCAACGGTCTGTGGGACAGTGAATTGGCCCCCTGTTTAGAAAGTTTGAGGACCCCTGGATTAGACGGACACCTTTCTCTAATTCTCACAAAGGCACTTTGTGGATTAGTGTGAGTCCTGATGTGGAGACAGTATGAAAGTGGTGGGCTCAGGGAAGACAGAAAAGCCACTTCCCAAAAGCATATATACATACAGTTAACCAGGTGGGACTTCTGTGTTACTAAAACTCAGGCCATTGACAAACCTTACCTTCAACCCTGCCTGAGCTTAAGGTTCCAGTCATGAGAGTGACTCCTTTAGTTTTAACAACTCCCAAAGGCTTTAGCTGAAGTGCTCCTTTGTGATCTAGGTGAGCAACTCAGACCTAGCCTGGTGGTTAAGAGCTGTGTGATCCTGAGCAAGCTGCTTCCCTTTTTCTGAGTCTCAGTTCTATAAAATGGGGCAATTATAATACCTGCCTCAGAAAGTTGGCAGAAAGAAGAGAAAGAGTGTAAAGTGTTTAGTATTTGGCACTTGATAGATTATCAATATATGTGAGCTATTCATGCTTAACATGTTATCAAAAGCAGGAGTGGTGTGCGACTCCTGACACAGTGCTCCCAACTGTGCTTTCCCTTACCAGGGAGGCTTGAGCCTCCTGGGAATGCAATCTTTTCCCTGGGGACATTCATCTCCTCTTTCTTGCCTCTGCAAAGCAGCTTCTCCTGGACTCACTTCTGCCTAGGCTATGTTAGCTGCCACTGGGGCTAGCAACTATAGTCCTGGCTTCTTGTACTTGGCAAGGCTCTTAGAGGGTTTCTGGTTCAAGGACTTTAAAGACAACCCTTTATTTGAGACAGAGTCTCACTTAGTCACCCTTGGTAGAGTGCCATGGCATCTTAGCTCACAGCAACCTCAAACTCTTGGGTTCAAGTGATCCTCTTGATTCAGCCTCCTGAGTATCTGGGGCTATAGGCACCTGCCACAATGCCTGGCTATTGTTTTTCTTTTCTTTTCTTTTCTTTTTTTTTAGAGATGGGATCTCGCTCTGGCTCAGTCTCGTCTCAAACCTGTGAACGCAGGCAATCCACCCTCCTCGGCCTCCCATGTGCTGGGATTACAGGCATGAGCCACTGTGCCCAGCCTAAGGACAACCCTTTGATCATGCTTCATATCAGGAACCTGGGGGGGAACTTGTTAAAATGCAGATTTCCCAGAGCTCTCCTACAGAGATTCTGTTCCAGGACATCTTAGCCTTGGGAATATGTGCATTTGACCTGTGCCTCATATGATTCTGGCATTCTGACCCCTCCATTATGCCCATAATCCTGGAATGCCCTTTAGGGCACCAGCCACCTGGTGTGGGGAGGGAGGTTGATAGGCAGGTAGGATCCAGCTGCCCAAAGGTCTGTCCCCATCTAAGCCCACTTCCTCTGCCTCCTATAACTTACTGATACCACTAGGTTTGAACTTTGAAGCTGCAATGTAGAAATTAGTTTTCTTCTTCATTCTCATCTCACTACCAGTGTCAGCCATGCCTCCTCACAACTTAAAACAGCTCCTATCTCCATCCAGCCCTCTCCATGCTTGGTTTCTCCAGACTGAGCAACCTTCCCACCCTCTGTGTAACTAATTGGCTTAAAGATATTACTGTGTCACAGGGTGCTAGGAAACCGAGCTCTTGCTTTCAGCTTTTCATTGCCTTTCCAGGCTTGGTGGAACAGCAGTAGGTGGCAGCTATGTCCCAAAGTGTTTTCATCCTCTCCCCCTTCCTTCTTCCTTTATTCTCCCTCTCTGATCCTGTCCAGAAGTGACAGGCATTTATGGAAGCACTGTCAGTTTGCTGGTTTGAGTCCCCTCAAACCAATATGTTGAACATTGCTATATGCATTTCATACAGATGGCACATTAGTTTTGCTTGATGAGCACGCCCTAATTGGGTTTCCAGGGGGACATTCTAGTACCAATGCAAAGAATTAAAAACCAGCCAACAGATGGAATTAGAAGTATGATGAGGAGGGTGGCAGCCAGAGCCTCATCTCCTGGAGTCTGTATCAACCATAAGACTGACAGGCTGGATCTGGGGGAAGCAGCCAAGCTCCCAGTGGAAAGATTGGTTCAGGTGGCAGAATGAAGTCATTTGTCAAAATATTTACACAGTCAATCTCTGCCCACTCAGGATCCCTTTGCAGAATACCAAAACAGCCACTTTGGACCTGCTAGATTTTTGTTTTTGCTTATTTGTTTATTTAGACCTAGTGTTTTAAAAATAGAACTAACAGAATTTTCTGTTGGGGGGGGGAAGGAGTGTATTTTCCTCCTGGGTTCCTTAGATGGCACATGAACTCAAGTCCAGAGGCCCATGCCTCCACTGAAGATATCCCAGCACAATAAACCCTAGTCTGTAGGTTGCAGATTCCTTCCTGCAAGCAGTTGGATGTTCTATACTTTTGTAATTGATTAACAAACTTTTTGAGATACCCTTCTTTGAGAATCTGCTTTGAAATCTCAGTTCTTAGATTTTTTTTCTTTTCTCCTATCAACAATTATTCTATTAATGATTTCATCCAGTCCCTGAGCTTTTCTATCTTAATCTCTTCCGCCTATCCTACTGTCAAACCTTCTCCACCTTCAGCCTTCTCCATCTTAACACCTTGACGTCATCCTTGACACTTGTATTTCTCTCACATCCTACATGCACCTGTCAGAAAATTCTGTTAGTTCTATTTTTAAAACACTAGGTCCAGAATCCAACTACTTCTCCCTATGTCTATGCTACTGCTAACATCCTAGTTGATGATAGCATCCCTATATTCCTGGATTTCTGCAAAAGTTTCCTAACTTCTCCCTGATGCTATCCTTGCCCTTCGAAGTTTATTCTTAATTCAATAGTCAAGTGGGAGAGTGGGCTCTGATGCGTAGACAACAGCCGAGTGGTCGCAAATACAAAGTAATTGTGACCACATACATTTATTGCAGAACAAGGCAAACAGACTACAAGGACAGAAGAATACATCGGGAAGAGCCAGGCGTGTCCCTCTCGGTAAGAAGATCAAAGCAAACACAGCTACAGATGCAGAAATCCTCCATCATCTGCCAGTAATTTGCCTGGATTATCCCAAATGGCTCCCTTAAATCACTTTGTACTATGAACATGCAGATCCATGGTCATTCTTGTATCAGAAAAATGAGTTTTAAAAGGAGCTGTAAGCCACATGTCAAAGGTTCAATAGATTGGACCTTGCTAGAGGCTCCCGTCCAGAAGGAGAATTAAAGGACAAAAGTTTAGCAAGTAACCTGGTGGATTTGAGCAGCACCAAGAGAGAACATTGAAGAATGCACATCAACCCCGCTGAGGCGAGCTGTGACCACAAGGACACAAAGAAAAGGTACAAAATCCATCACCAAGCGGACAGTAGTCCCCTCCCCCATGAGAATGGTGCGGACTGCCCCACAAACAAACGGGCAGAGTTCAAACGTCCTCCCACTTCACTCCACAGGAGAGACCCTCTAAAAACTAGACCCACCTCCCCTACTAGGGTGCCATGGCATTCTCCTGCCAGTCATAAAAATGTATAAAATTGTATATATTCTCTACCTGCAACTTTGAGCTCCCAGCACTCCCTTCCACTCTCACTCTGGGGTCTGGGGTCCTGTCCCCCAGGAGTCTGGATTCTTGGGTGATTTCTCGTGGGGTGTGGACAGTGCCTGAGCTGCATTGACTCTGGGGTGCGGGAGCTAGGAGAGGATGGCCAGCTGGGAGGAAACTGCTCCAGAGAGGCAGTTCCCTGGGATGCGGAGTGGCGGCTGTCTTTTGGCAGTGGTGCGGCCAGGCCTAAAACTGTGTGGAACTGTGTGTGCTCACTACCTGCAGCTCTGGGCTCCTAGCACTCTACTCTGCCCTCACTCTGAGATCTGGAGACCTGTCCCACAGGAGTTGGTTTTTTTGGGTGATCTCTCGAGGGGGGTAGGCAGTGCCTGAACGGTGGCTGCAAAACGGCTCACTCCTGGATATTCTGAAGCCACACCCCCTGTATCCCTGGGCAACCAGAGGAGGCCACCCATGAGTAAAGGATTTGCCTGAGGAGACTCACAAACACAGGAAGCTTCCAGGGCGGGGCTGACTCAGAGAGCTGAGACTTCAACCCAGAGTAAATGTTTCACTAGGGTTGAACAGAAGCCAGCTGAAAACAAGATAGAACCACCTACCCCACCACACCAGACAGGACCCCAGTTTCTCAGGCCACAATACTGTACGGGCCCTCGACAAAGCCCAGGGGAAAAATCAAAGGGAATTAAACAACCATGGGGCAGAATAAGTGCAAAAACTCTGGTAACATGAATAACCAGAATAGATCAACCCCCCAAGGAAAGATATGGCAGATGTAATTGAAGATCTCATTCATAAATAACTGGCTGAGATGTCAGAAATCGAATTCAGAATTTGAATTGCAGACAAGATTAATAAAATGGAATTAAAAATTCAAGGAGAAATTCAAAAGCTGTCTCAAGAATTTAACGAATTTAAAGACAAAACCACCAAAGACTTAGACACACTGAAGCAAGAATTTGCAGCCCTCAAAGATCTGAAAAATACAGTAGACTCCCTCAGCAACAGAATGGAGCAAGCAGAAGAAAGGATTTCTGACATTGAAGATAAAGCCTTTGAACACTCCAAAACTCTCAAAGAGGAAGAGAAATGGAGAGCAAAAACGGATCATTCCCTCAGAGAGCTCTGGGATAATTCAAAGAAGGCCAATATTCGAATAATTGGATTTCCTGAAACTGCTGAAGTCACCTCACTGGGCACAGAGGCACTTCTGCATAAAATTATGAAAGAGAATTTTCCAGACATGCCTAGAGATTCTGTAATTATGATAGCAGACAGCTTCAGAACCCCAGCACAACTCAACCCCAATAAGACATCCCCCAGGCATATCACAATTAACTTCACTAAAGTTAATATGAAGGAGAAAATTCTCAAAGCTGCCAGGTGAAAGAAAGTCATTACATAAAAAGGGAAGAATATTAGAATGACTGCAGATCTCTCTGCTGAAACTTTTAAAGCCAGAAGAGGGTGGTCATCGACTTTTAATCTTCTAAAGCAAAACAACTTTCCACCCTGGACCTTGTATCCAGCTAAACTAAGTTTCATTTATGATGGAGAAATTCAA